>ML857964.1:10225-26614 GCA_009831015.1 Picea engelmannii
AGTCGGCCAGGAGCTTGTCTGGTCGACAACCTGAGGATAAAAAACCCCCGATGAAAGGAACTCCCCTGATGGATCACCCAAGGTACATGACCTAACTATGATCCATGCAGACTTATTACATTATTAACCCACGCAGGGGTGCGGAAATTCCGTTTACAAAAATTTAAGTGCTGGGGTATCAGATACCCAAGTAGAACCATAACTGTCTTTAACATAGATGAATACTTCATGGCACATGAGTTGACCACCGTTGTCAAATGGGCAGTCAACAGCACCCATAGGATGATGTCCATGGGTTAAGTGGCATAGTTGATGGCATGTAGCATGGTTAAAGAGCATGTGCTCAAAAGGAGGTGCGCACCTCTCCCTTGAGGTGGGGCTTTCTCCAAAGAGGATCTCCTTCCAAATCAACGACTCATCTAAAGGCTGCAATGTGGCAGTCAAGTGAACATTTGGCATGGGGAGATGACTACAACTCGCCTTGCCTCCTCTTACACTTGCTCTCATCCAAGCTATGCGCCCCTCACACTTGGCATGTGCACCCCTCTTGGGATCTTCACCCAAAAGTGTATAAAGCAAAGGCATTCGCCCTCTTGTAAGCTAGTTGGAGCTTGAGACTTATGTTATTGTAATAGTGATTCTTCTTTTATACTTGGAATAAAAAAGCTTTGGAGACTAACTTGGTGTGGATCTATGTGTGGTTACTTATGAGGTGATATTATTCCATTTATTTGCTTATTCTAATTTGTTCAAGTTTGGCCTTTGTAAGGAGTACTATTTATTACTCACAAGGAATAGGATTGTAGATCTTGTTTGATTTTCGTTTCCTATTTGTTATCTATTCTAGAAACCTAAAATGTGCATTTTATCTTTTGTATAAGTTAATGGGCCATTTGAGCTTCTTTGTAGGTAACACCAAGATCTAACAGGTTGCTTGCAAGTTTTGTGGATTTTAAAGATCTCACTTGAAGGGTTGGATGAGCTTGTTTTCTCTTACTGCCTCTCCAAAAGTTTGAAGGACGATAGCCCCTCTTTCTATGCTAAAAGAGACTCCATTATTGCCCAAAATTCCAAGGGTTTAAGGAAAACCTTTCTTCTCATCTCCTTTTCTAGCTTGCAAAGTACTATCTTAGTCCCTCTTCTGGCTGAAAGTCTAAAGGGTAAAGATAGGTGTTTCATCAAGAGTTTAAATGCAATATTTGAGCAAATAGATTACTGTTTATATTTCTATTTGAGACGGCAAAAAGAATAGTAAGAAAAAGGGCTTTTTCTAGTTAGTTAAATTCAGAAATTTATTAGTTTATCATAGGATTGTACTTAGAAATTTTTTAGTCTTGCAAACCAATAACCCAAAGCACTCTTAAAGTGTCTTTGGCCCTATTTGTATCTTGTTTGCTCGCTGATTTTGTGCAGGTTGGTGCAAAGACAAGACGAAATTTTACTGAAAATCCAAGGAATTGAAGTTTCTAAGACCCCCAGAGTGGCCTTATTTGGTTTAAACATTGTAAAAGTGAATTTTCAGTTGCATGATCCATATATAAGAGTCCAATCTCATTTGAAAAAAAATCTAAAGACTCTTAAAAGAGCACTTGCAACCAAGTTAATAAAATAAGTGAGCCAAGAGAGGCCTCACTCTTTGTTTTTCCCTTAAGGGAAGTTGGTGTTGTGTTTGTTTGGACTTTCTTTCATTCAGTTTTATTTCCTTTGCTTAAAGTTCAAACTATCTCACATAAAGTTAAATCAATCTAGATTAGATTTCCTTTTGCAAAGTAGAACACTAATTGCTAGATTAGTTTTACTTTCTGCAATTTCCATTTGGCAAATAAACCATCCCCTCAGCTCCTCGAAAGAGGCATGATCAGTGTGTATTAGTAATTAGTCTCACATTTCAATTTCAGTACTTTACTTCATGTTTAAAAATAAACAAATTCTCCTCAACTCTCAGTGTGATTCCTGATCCTTCCAGTTGCGAGCTAGTCTCGATCTGCTGGAAGTAAGTTTCATACACGTTGTGCTGGTCAATGGTTGATAAATTAATTAGGACAATCTCTAAAGTAGTTAGCTTAATGCGCGGGAAAACGCCTTAAAGTGACCTGCGAAGTAAGGTGGGCCCCTCTCAGGACCTGGCTTCCCACCCGTTTTGGACATCCAGCACTTTGAGTGAGTTTACTAGTGAGACCTGTTATCCATCAAAGTTGCACTAGGATGGACTTTCAGCGAGCCGCCAAAGTTTGAACATTGTTGTTCAAAATTCAGAGTTCAGAAGTTCAATCGGTCGTAAAGACCACCCTTTTTCTTTTACATTTCCATAAAAAATTGTAATAAGAGATGTTGCATGATGAACTTGTAAAAGGTCTTAGCCACCTTAAGTCCAAAGCGTAAGTTATACTCTGAAGTGTTTTTTTTTACTTACTAATTATATTTTGCCGTTTTCAGGCAATTTATAATTTATAAGTTTTTTCACTCAATTCCTCCAGAGTTGGAGTATATGCCCATGGTTAGGCTTGAGCATGGATCAAAGCATAGTGTCTAATTTATATTACCATGCTTAACATTCTCTTAGAGTCTTATGGAAATGTACTAAGTCCCCCTTAGGATTTTTTTAATTTTTTCAAAAATTCTCAGAATTTGGCAATTTTTAATTAAAAAATAAAGATGTATTAAAAAAGTGGTACTAGGGGACTTAATATGGCATGGAGATGCTCATTTTTGGACCTAGAGCATCCATATTACCTACATACCCACTTAGTTGAGCAAAAATAGTGATTTTAATCACTTAAAAGTCATTTTTGCTCACAAAACCCAAAAACGTCAAATAAAATCATAAAAAATCAGCATATGCTCAAATCAAGGAAACATGTTTTGACATGTTGGAGACGAAATAAAGCCTCTAAAGGCTATGTGGCAGCAAGAGGATGAGGTTCAATGGTCAAAGCAATAAAGTGGGCATGTGTTTATTTGAATTTTAGCATGTGCCAAGGAAGAGGTGCGCCCCTCTTCAGAGGTGGCGCACTCCCATATGGGGCAGCTAACCTCTTGAGAGTTGGCGCACCCACACATTCCCACCATTTTATCATCTTGTAGGATAGGATTTATCTAGCTTGCTGTTAATCCTATTGCTCATTTATATTTAGACATTTTAATATGTATGTGTGTTTTGGTTAACTAACATACTCTTCAAGTTTCTTGTGTAGGTGACACCATTTTGTTAACAAGTTTATTTGCAAAGATTTTAAGGCTTACAGGCTCTCATAGCTTGGAGTGGTGATGAAGCTTTCTTGTTTCCCCACAACTTCAAGGATCTAAAGACTCAATCCCTCCTTGGCTAATCTAAAGACTCCATTGCCCAAGGGTTCCAAGGCTACAATTTTCTCTCCTCACTCTTTCTCAAAGAAATTTAAAATCTTTTGGGTTACTAGTTGCGTACTTTATCTTAGATGCATTTCAGATTTCAAATCTTTCTTATCTAAGTTAGTAAATAGATTTAAAGGATTAGATCTAGAGTTCATGTTTCAATTTGTCATCTTAAATTAGATCTATCTCAAGAAAAATCAAATTTTGCAAGCAATTTACTTCTAAATTTTAAAAGGCTGAAAATTGATTTGTTTTAAAAGATCTTTTACGTTCATATTTGGCAATTAGAGTGCCTTTATATTGCTATTTTTTTAAAACAGCAGAAAAAGATCCTAAGGAGACAAGCTCTTTAGCTTGTTTTTCTTAGTTCAATTTCGCTAATTTTGTAAATTTTACTTAGTCAAATTTTGGGGTTTTCCCACTAATAACCCAAGACACTTCCAAAGTGTTTTTGGGCATCTTTTGTTGTTGTTTGTTCGTTGTTTTGTGCAGGTTGACGAACTGATGAAAGGAAAATCTATCTGTTTTGGGCGGATTAGGAGCATCTGGGACCCTTGGGAGCACCCCTTTACTTAATAAACATTTGTAAAACATTGTAAAGACTTGTGACCCCCCTAATGAATGGTCACAAGTCACTTCCATAAAGTTTTGTGAAAGTTCTTCAATAAAATGAATGGGGCTACAAGCTCTCGCTTTTCATCCCCCCTGGGGGAACGGTGTTTTCGGTGGTGGTGTCAATTTTTTGCAATTTTAGCTTAAATTTAATTTTCATAACTAAAGATAAGCTAAAGTAAAAAAAAAAATTATCCCAAAGCACTGCAATCAATCTAGATTAGATTTCCTTTTGCAAATTAGAACACTAATTGCTAGATTAGCTTTACTTTCTTGCAATTTCAAGTTAGAAATAAACCATCCCCTCAGCTCCTCGAAAGAGGCCTAGTCAGTGTGGATTAGTAATTAGTCTCACATTTCATTTCAGTATTTTATTTCCAGTTCAAAATAAACAAATTCCCCTCAACGCTCAGTGCGGTTCCTGACCCCTCCAGTTGCGAGCTAGTCTCCATCTGCTGGAAGTAAGTTTCATACACGTTGTGTTGGTCAGTGGTTGATAGTTTAATTAGGACAATCTCTGAAGTAGTTAGCTTAATGCGCGGGAAAATGCCTTGAAGTGACCTGCAAAGTAAGGTGGGCCCTCTCGGGACCTGGCTTCCCACCCGTTTTGAACATCCAACACTTTGAATAAGTTTTACTGGTGAGACCATTGGGTTTCGGTAAAGCTCTCCGCAAGTTTCCAAACAAAGAGCTAACCTCCAAGGAGGCCCAAACCATTTCACTAATTCAACATCAATTTATCTTAATAAAACACGCGAACTACATTGCCCACGATTCACTTTAAGGCACTGGTCCCATTTCACACTCAGCAAAGCCATAGGCTTCAATTTCAATTTGGTTATCTATTGGAAATAATTTAAATGAAACTTGCATCTAACAATTGTTTCTCAATATCCTTTTGATGCAAATATATGCTTATTGATTATATATCATGGTGAATGTTTACTTCATGTTTTATCAGTTTATGGTTGATTGTTGAACGAATAATAAACTCCTAGATTTAATTTCTTGTACTTAGTTTAGTTTAAGCCTTAGTATTTTGTTAGGGACTACCCCCCTTGGCTTCGCTAGGAGTTGGCCTAGACGGAGGAGTTGAGGATTAGGTGATAGCACCTTAACTCACACTTGCCCCCAAGGACACACCGAGTGGATTGAAGATTTCTTCCACGTCTCCCAGGTGTGTATTAGGACGACAACATTTTGGCACCGTTGTCGGGGATAAATCTTTCTATTCCCGGAACACGACTTGTTTTTCCTTGTTTTTACTTAGTTTTTAATGCTTGTAGTTTATCAGAAATAGACTCAACCATCTGGCGACTCCACTTAATTCCAATTTAACTAGGTATTCTACAAGAAAGAATTCAGAAGGCATTCTTAACTTCATTCTTGAACCTGAGAAGGTTTATCGAAAGAGGTTAGCTAAAGCCTCTTTTCGTAGAGTACTTAGTCATTTAGGAACTGAGTCCATTTCTGATATCCACTTGCTTTTTGCTAGTAGTAGTTTTACTTCAGAAATGGCCATATATGCTCCATGTGATTTTAGTGCAATAAACAATTATCCACATGCTATTCCTGAAAAGGCAATTGAGAAACTTCCTAGTTTTCAAGGAAATAATGTCATTTCAGCTAAGATGCATGTCAAATCTTTCATAAGATGTATAAATAAATGGTGTGTTGCACACGATTATGAAGATGTAAAAATGAAGTTATTTGTTCTTTCCTTGGAAGATGATGCTTCAAACTGGTATGAAGAGAAGCCGGATAACACCTTCAAGACATTGAAGGACCTCATAAATGCCTTTACTGAAAAGTGGGGGGAGAAAAGAGATCACCAGCATCTTTTGGCGACCCTCAACACAATGAAGAAAAATGAAAATGAAACCATGGACGAATTCAACAAAAGGTTCAACGAACTAGTTTCAAGCATGCACAAAGACATCAAACCTCCTGAGAGTGCTATCTTGATCTATTATATTGAGGCATTCGATGGTGAAATGAGATATCAACTAAGAGATAAAGAACCCAATGACCTCAAAACAGCTCAAGAAACCGCTATCAAGATTGATAAAAACATGCAAGCATCAGGAAAGTCGAACCTTCCAGGATTCACAAGAGGCAGTTCTTCAAGACAATCAGATCCTAAAGAGAAAGCAGCAACCCCAGACAATAAAGATCCATCCTATGACCCTTTAAAGACCATAACAGAGATGGTTAAAAGAATGGAAGCCACTCATGCTACCCAACTTAGTGCATTGCAGAATAGGTTGATAGCCATGGAGAGGTCCCAAAATCAGAATAACAGATTCTAACCGAGGCCTGGTAATGAAAGATGGCAAAAGAAAACTCTTCAACAAGAACAAAGGCCACCTAATCAGTTAGAATCTAATAATGTGGTAAATGAGGATATACCACCCTTTTGTAGAGCATGTGAGGACTTTCATGAAGAGTCCATTTGTCCAGTATTTTGTCAAATAAATGAGCATGGCCTCCCTCCAACAAACAACTTTGTGGGCCATTCAAGAAGCTCTAACCACATAAACAATTTTGGAGAAACTCACCCATTGTCAATGGATCATTGGCTCCAAATGCAAGAAAGGTGTGAACAATCAAAAGAAGTGGTTGAAGAGTATGATAATGTCACCAAGTTGTATGGACACAAACCCACAAACGAGCAGATCCTAGAGATGGCCAGACATAAGGGAATAGTTTACCAAACAAAAGGGAGAGAAGCTGCAAGCAAATCTCAAACAAATTTTCCCAAGGTAACTACTCCTCTTCCAATTACTGATCTATCTATTGATTTAGGTAGTTGGATTTCGAATGCTAAAATATTGGTTCCGGTATCAGACCTTCTGAAAATTCCTTCACAAAAGGAAAAATTTCTTAAAGCAATAAATGTTCCTGATGGTAAAAAGGTTGTAAAAAATCAAGAGGTTGATAAGAATCAGGAAAAGGAAAAGGAACTACACAAAGATCCACCAATGGTTTTAACGAACAGAGATAGAACCAAGGAAGAGAATCCCCCTTTCTTTGTGTCTCTAGAAATAAATGATCAATGGTTACATAACTGTATGTATGATTTAGGAGCTTCATCCAACATCATTACTCAAGGAATCATGAAAAGGCTAGGCCTCAAGGTTACAAGGCCCTATCAAAACATATGTGCCATGGACTCCAAGGAAGTTGAAACCCTTGGGATTATCATAGACCTGCCAATTAAGCTAGCTTTCCACCCAGATTTTTCTTTTAAGATGGATGTGCTTGTAATTGATGTGCCAGATGCTTGGAGTATGCTTCTCTCAAGAAAGTGGGGAGCTCACATGGGTGGTTGCATAAATATGGATTTATCCTTTGCAACTATCCCATACCCTCCTCCATCAACAGAACATTTCAGACTCTTTAGAGAAACAAAAAGGAAGTACCATATAGAAGACCCTAAAGAGCAATTTAATGAGTTCTTGTGCCAAACATCTGTTACGAATTTCGAGGAGTTTGGCTCAGATTTTTGAAGAGGAAGCTTAGCATGGTTTTCGAGATAAGTCTGTATTAAATTTCTGAAATTATTTACTGCTGTAAAAGACATTTTCTCTGAGCTCTGAAATAATAAAAACTCCCTCTCTCACTAGTTTTCCCCTTGTGGGTTTTTCCAGGGTCATTGTTAGACCAAAAATCCCTGTGTAAATTTTCTGAATATTGTGCAGCTGATATGTTTTTATTTCTGCATTAAAGATTGTTCAGAATCCTCATGTTTTAGTTCTGAAAATTTGTTTACATGCTGAGTTTATTTGGTTGTCATTAAACTGGGTTTGGGCATTAAACCTTGACAAAATCAGCAAGACTTGAAACTAGGTGGGGTCTGAAATTTTACATATGGAAATGTCGTAAAAAGTTAGAAAAGGGCCATATTGGCCTGCTGGACTTCTGAACTCTGAATTTTGAACAAGTCATTGTTCAATCTTTGGCGGCTCATCTGCAACTCCATCCTAGTGCAACTTGGTGGATAACAATGGGTATAGGTTATTTTTGTCTTAAATTTTTGTGGATTCAACGCATTTCACTTCAAATGATGGATATAGGCTATATCGGCTTCACTTCTGATGATGGATATAGGATATACCGTCTTCTCTTCTGATGATGGATAAAGGATATACAAGATTCTCTTCTGATGATGTATATAGGTTAACCATTTATCCAAAATGTGTTAATTTACAAAAACTCAACACAACAATATAGGAAGAACTATGGGACTTAACACAACAATAATCCAGAGAACTATGAAGATTTTGATTTTATCCAACTCTAAAGCCTCACCCAAACATTGTAATGTTTTTTTATAAAGTACTTAAGATCTAAAGTTAAAATGTCATAGGAAAATAATTCTTCAACAGAATGAAAGAGTGCCTCTTAAATATACAACATGGCATTTTGAGTTCCAAAAAATTTTGTAAGGTAACAAAGAAGGGTGTTGTGAGGCAAAGTTTGGCACATCAAATTAGACTGTGAAGCGTAATGGCATGGGCGACTATCAGCACAATGAAGTGACAAAGGAAAGCAGAAAAAAGGGCATACCCACAGAGCAGGGAAGACAGAGGCACCCAAATTAGACACAGCAAGAGTGGTGGCTCAGAACAGTGTCATTTTGTTCAGGCATGCAGACCAATAAAGAGACATGATATTTCTTTGGAAAATTGAATGGGAATGAGGTTTCAATGACGTTTCGATCCCTTCAATGTTGTTGCATCATTACATCTCCATATACAGAAAAAGAAATGAGATTTTAATGACGAGGGTACATTGCCTTGTTATCGCAGGATTTGTACTTGTGCAAAGCCCACCAGAAGATCCTCAAATCTTGTGTAACAATGGAAGAAATTACCATTGTCACCTTAGTAGGGTCTTCCCTCGTTTTAGTTATGGAAGGGGTCCATCACAAGGGAGGCTTCTCTAGCAACCTCAAGGGATCAAATAGCAAGTTTAGTAGCCAAGCCTACAGCCCCCTCTCTTGATCGTCGATTAGTTGGTATAGGTCTAGGAAGGAGAAGAGGTTATGAGATAGTTTGTTGCACCTGCCCGGAACAAGAACACTTTGCAGCATATATATAACAACTTCCAAGCTAAAGTATGCAATAAAGACCTCTTTTAGACACTAGAGGTTATTGTTGTCCTAATTTTTTGTGGATTCAACGCATTTCACTTCAGATGATGGATATAGGCTATACCGGCTTCTCTTCTGATGATGGATATAGGATATACCGACTTCTCTTCGGATGATGGATATAGGATATACAAGCTTCTATTCTGATGATAGATATAGGTTAACCATTTATCCAAAATGTGTTAATTTACAAAAACTTAACACAACAATATAGGAAGAACTATGACATGATATTTCTTTGGATAATTGAACAAGCATGAAGAACAAGCATGAAGAACTAGGAAGAACAAGCATGCAGACCAATAAAGAGACATGATATTTCTTTGGATAATTGAATGGGAATGAGGTTCCAATGACGTTTCGATCCCTTCAATGTTGTTGCATCATTACATCTCCATATACAGAATTAGGAAAAAAAAAAAAAAATGAGATTTTAATGACGAGGGTACCTTGCCTTGTTATTGCAAGATTTGTACTTGTGCAAAGCCCACCACAAGATCCCCAAACCTTGCGTAACAATGGAAGAAACTACCACTATCAACTTAGTAGGATCTTCCCTCGTTTTAGTGATGGAAGGGGTCCACTAGAAGGAAGGCTTCCCTGGCGACGTCAAGGGATCAAATAGCAAGTTTAGTAGCCAAGCCTACAACCCCCTCTCTTGATCACCAGTAAGTTGGTCTAGGTCTAGGAAGGAGAAGAGGTTATTGTTGAGAAGAGTGTAGCAACAAAGGTCTTCTTCTTGTCTTGCGTTCCAGCCTAGGTGAGGACAATGAAACTGCCTAGTTGATGTATTGATGTTTTAACTAAAGTATAACTTAGGAAAAAGTAACATTAGATGTTTTAATTTAATGTTGACTTATTGAGTTCTTTTTCTAAAGTTAAAAAGTGAAAAACTTAAGTGATGGATCTTTTAATCTGGACCATCCATTTCTTTGAGAGGCCAAGATTAGATCTCAGCCATAGATCTCATTGATGAGTTAGGGTTTTCGCTTGCTCAATAGTATAACAGGAGGTCAACTAGGAAGAGGGCGCACTACTATTATGAGGAGAGATCGATCTAGGAGAGGCTCAATCTAAGATCTTAGAAAGAGGATAGTTGCAAGGAACAGAGGAAGACATTTGAAAAGGAAATTAACTCGTCTTCTTGATTAGGTAGAGGTTACTTCACCTACATAGAGGATTCGTACAGCCAGACGCAGTACTCACAAGGGCACCGTACAGTTCTGCAGAGGCATATCTTGAAGGGTTTTGCTGGGACAAATCTGGTTCCAAAGTAAAGGGAGAGACTATACTTTAGTCTTGAAGAATTTTACTAGGTTTTATCTTAGTAGGAGCGAATTTTCTGTAAGAAGTATTCTATATTTCTCTGCTAATAAAAACCTCCAGATCTGCTATATCGGTTTTCCCACATTGGGTTTTTTTGAGGACTATTGTCCAAAAATAATTGTGTTGATGTGATGTGTTTGTTGTGTGTCTTTATTTGGAAAAGATCCTGTGCATTTTAATTTATGTTGTGCATTAAATCTAGTTGAAATATAATTTAAACAGAGACAAAAAATTAACTTATTTTTCTGAAGCAAACTGTGATAGGTTTTAAGGAAATTTACATGGTATCAGAACAGGAACAGTGAAGGCAGCAGCACACAGATAGATCTATTCAAATCTAGGTGGATCGTGAGGATCCAAGCACAGATCTAAGGCAGTCGTCATCTTCCCTTGCGCCCAAGCTTTTTGCACTAGGGTTACAGCATAAAAGAGAAGCAGAGGAAGGGTTTGAGCCGTGAGGTTTTGAACATAACACTTTCAGAAAATGGCCATGAGTTTGAGGGTGGAAGACAGGTTACAAGGGACTCAGAATTACCCCACCTAGAAAGAAAGGATGACAATGATATTGGAAGTCAATGATGTGTCAGAGCATGTCAGTGACAAGGCAGCAGCCCCCACAGGTGCAGCTGAATTGCTCATATGGAAGAAAGGTGAGGCTAAGGAAAAGAGCCTGATTCTTGATGGGATAAAAGACCTTGTGGTCCCACATCTCTCAAGAAAAGTTGAGGCAAAAGATATGTGGAAAGCCCTAAGTGACCTCTACCAAAACAAAAATGAAAACAAAGTAATGGCCTTGCGCAAGCAATTGCGTGGGACCAAGATGGCCAAAGGTGAGGGTGTGATTCCTTATCTTACCAAAATAACTCAAATCAGAGATGAACTTGCAATAGTCGGGGAAACACTGAAGATCCTGAGTTGGTGCGTATTGCACTAGATGGTTTCACTAAGACATGGGACGTTTTTGTCCGTGGTGCGGTAGCTCAGAAGAAGCTCCCTGATTGGCAGTGGCTGTGGGATGATTTTGTGCAGGAAGATATTAGAATTGGTCAAGGAGGACCATCATCTTCGACTCATGCAGAGGAGGAAGAAGGTTTAGCCCTTACAGGCAAAGCAAAGGGAAAGAAGAAAAAGAAAGGTGGAAAGAAAAACATTGGCTTCTCAAAATTCAAGTGCTTACAGTGTCACAAGATGGGACACTTTGCATCACAGTGTCCAGAGACGAAGAAGAAGAAGCCACAGATGGCAACTTCAGCAGCAGTGGATGAGTTTGCCAAATCATTTGAGGAGGATTTCTGCTTCATAGCCTATATGTCTAATGCAGTTGTTTTAGACATGTGGTTTGTAAACAATGGTGCATCTTGTCATATGACAGGGTAGAAAGAGTGGTTTACTAGGCTACACGAGGGAGGCATAAATCTAGTCATTGAGTTAGGGGATGACAGGCGCAAAGAGTTGGCACAGTCTCATTTCAGAAGGAGTCCGGAAAACCACTCTATTTCAGTGATGTGTTATATGTTGCAAGTTTGACCAAGAACCTCATCTCAGTCTCTACTCTTGAGGATAAGGGATATGAGGTCACTTTCCGTAAAGGAAGGTGTTCATCAGACCTGGTGGGTTAGGTGAGAAGATGGACTGGATGATTTAGGTTCAAGAGGAGAAGGTCTACAGGTTACAGGTTCAGCCAGGGAGAGCATTAGCAAGTTTTACCACAGATATAGGTGAGTTGTGGCACAGGAGGATGGCACACATTCATTTTGGTGCTTTGGGGCATTTGAGGGAGGCAGTCACTGGATTGCCTAAGATTACAGCTGAGAGGCATGACCCTTGCAAGGGTTGTGCATTGGGCATGTATGCCCGAAAAGCCTTTCCATCTAGCGAGCACAGGTCCAAGGGAGTATTGGATCTGATACACTCTAACGTATGTGGGCCAATGAGTGTGGAGTCAGTGAGTGGCTCCAGATACTTTGTCTTGTTTATTGATGACTACGCCAGGAAGACCTGAATTTACCTTCTAAAGACCAAGGATGAGGTCCTTGGGAGGTTTCAGGAGTTTAGAGCTCGGGTGGAAAACCAGACTGGGAGGAAGATTTGGGTCTTAAGATCAGATAATGGGGGAGAGTACACCTCCAAGGAATTCGAGGATTATTGCACAGCAGCAGGGATTAAGAAGAAACTCACAGTTCCTTACAATCCTCAACAGAATGGAGTCGCCGAGAGAAAGAATAGGACTGTGGTTGGAGCAGCACGAGCTATGATTCATGATCAGGGACTGCCATTGTTCTTATGGGCAGAGACAAGTAGTGTTACAGTATATTTGCAGAATAGGAGTCCCCACATAGTTTTGGGGAAGCAGACACATGAGGGGACATTTTCAGGTGCTGGGCCAGATGTGAGCCATATTTGCATCTAGCGCAGTGTATGTTATTGTCATGTCCTTTCAGAGAAGAGGACAAAGCTGGACCCCACAGCGGTGAAGGGGTTACTTGTTGGTTACAGTGAGGCTTCCAAAGCCTACAGGATCTATGTGCATGCACGCAGGAAGGTTATTGTGTGTAGATATGTGCAGTTCAAGGAGGAACGTGCATTGAGGAGATCAAAGGATTTGCCAACAAGTGTAGAGAACCAACAGGGACAGAGCACGAGAGTCTAGGAACAGGAGGCACAGAGTCAGAAGATAGGATCACAGGAGCAGACACAGGATATAGGTGTTCAGAGGGAGATTGTTGGACAGGATCATCAGGAGCGAGTTGATGAGGAGGAGGAGGAGCATGATGCAGTTCCTCAAGAGCAGATTATTAGGCCACAGCCTAAGTGGTACAAGTCCACAGTCAGTGATTCTAGGTTGGCAGGGCTTCCAAAGAGGGACTTCAGACGAAGAAAACCACCAAAGAGACTTGGATATATGGCACTGATGACTCAGCTCATTGATGTTGAGCCTTCCAGTTATGAGAGTGTTGCACGGCATAATGTGTGGCAGGAGGCTATGATGGAGGAATATGCCTCCATTATGAAAAATGATGTATGGGAGGTAGTTATGAGGCCAGAGGATAAAACGATGGTTGGATCCAAGTGGATTTACAAAGTGAAGCATGCATCAGATGGAAGCGTGGACAAGTACAAAGCTCGCTTCGTGGCCAAGGGGTTTTCACAGCGAGAGGGAGTTGATTACAATGAGACTTTCGCTCATGTGGCCAGGTATTCTTCAATCTAAGCAATCATTTCATTGGCAGCAGAGAAGGGTTGGCGCGTTCATCAAATGAATGTGAAGACCACCTTCCTCAATGAAGTTGTTGAGGAGGAGGTATATGTGAGTAGCCAGAGAGATTTGAGGTTGGCAACAAAGAGACGCATGTGTGCAGATTGAGGAGAGCCTTATATGGGCTCAAACATGCACCTTGGGCTTGGTACTCGATGATAGACAACTACTTGAGGGAGATGGGCTTCCAGTGGAGCGAGGCAGATCTAAACCTGTATTTTCTTGCAGGGAAGGAGCCTCTTATACTGGTGCTATATGTAGATGACCTATTTCTCACTGGTGATGAGAAGTTGATAGCAGACTGCAAAGTTAATCTTGCAGCCGAATTCAAGATGAAAGACCCTGGATTGATGCACTGTTTTCTAGGTTTGGAGGTTTGGCAGACAGATGGGCACTTCTTCCTAGGACAGGGGAAGTATGTAGTAGAGATTCTATGCAGGTTCAGGATGATGAACTGTAGGCCCATGTCTACACCTCTGGTTACCAAATGGAGGAAGATAGATGTATCAGATTCAAAGAAAGTAAACCCCACTGTCTATCGTCAATTGATTGGATCGCTCATGTATTTGGTCAATACTCGACCAGATATCAGCTTTGCAGTAAACTCTTTGAGTCAGTTCATGGTGTACCCTCAAAGAGTACATTGGATTGATGCGAAGCATGTGCTTCACTATCTCAGAGGGACAGTGGAGTACGGGCTATTGTATGAGCGCAGTGGTGTAGTGGCATTAGCAGGTTTTATAGATGTTGATTGGGCAAGATGTGTAGAGGACAGGAAGAGTACTTCAGGTTGTTGCTTTAGCATTGGATCGGGCATCATTTCTTGGTTCAGCAGGAAGCAGAGATCAATGGCATTGAACTCTGCTGAGGCAGAGTACATGGCAGCCAATTTGGCAGCATGTGAGGCACTGTGGCTAAGGAAGTTACTTTTGGGCTTGTTCAGGCAGGAGCTAGAAGCTACTATGATTCATTGTGACAATCAGAGTTGCGTCAAGCTCTCTAAGAATCCGATGTTTCATGATCGTAGCAAGAACATCGATATCAGGTATCACTTCATCCGAGATTGTGTACAGAGAGGAGCCATGATTCTTGATTACATACAAACTAATGAGCAGATGGCAGATATCTTTACCAAGGCACTGAGCAGACTGAAGTTCGAGAACTTCAGAGATCAGATGGGGTTGAGACAGAATCCCTTCCTCGCTAAGAGGGAGTGTAGAGAAGAGTGTAGCGACAAAGGTCTTCTTCTTGGCTTGTGTTCCAGCCTAGAGAGGACAATGAAACTACCTAATTGATGTATTGATGTTTTTCCTAAAGTATTACTTAGGAAAAAGTAACATTAGATTTTTTAATTTAATGTTGACTTATTGAGTTCTTTTTCTAAAGTTAAAAAGCGAAAAATTTAAGTGATGGATCTTTTAATCTGGACCATCCATTTCTTTGAGAGGCCATGATTAGATCTCAGCCATAGATCTCATTGATGAGTTAGGGTTTTCCCTTGCGCAATAGTATAACAGGAGGTCAACTAGGAAGAGGGCACACTACTACTATGAAGAGAGATCGATCCAAGAGAAAGAGAGGCTTGATCTGAGATCTGAGAAAGAGGATAGCTGCAGGAAAACAGAGGACGACATTTGAACAGGAGATTAACTCATCTTCTTGATTGGGCAAAGGTCACTTCACCTACGCAGAGGATCCGTATAGTCTGACGCAGTACTCACAAGGTCGTTGTACGGTTTTGCAGAGGCATATCTTGAACGGTTTTGATGGGACAAATCTGGTTCCAAAGTAAAGGGAGAGACTATACTTTAGTCTTGAAGGATTTTACTAGGTTTTATCTCAGTAGGAGCGAAATTTCTGTAAGAAGTATTCTATATTTCTTTGCTAGTAAAAACCTCCAGATCTGTTGTACCGCATTGGGTTTTTCCCATATTGGGTTTTTCCGGGGACTATTGTCCAAAAATAATTGTGTTGATGTGATGTGTTTGTTGTGTGTCTTTATTTGGAAAAGATCCTGTGCATTTTAATTTTTGTTGTGCAATAATCCTAGCTGAAATACATTTTAAACAGAGACAGAAAATTAACCTAATTTTTCTGAAGTAAACAGTGCTAGGTCTTAAGGAAATTTACAGTTATGAGATAGTTTGTTGTACCTGCCCGGAATAAACACTTTGCAGCATATATATAACAACTTCCAAGCTAATGTATGCAATAAAGACCTCTTTTAGACACTAGACAAGTTAGATTGTTATGGTTGTTGCAAATTGCATCAGTAAACCAGTCTTATAACAGCAATGAATAAATTGTAATAGCAGCAATAATTAGTGCTCAGAAATACCAAAACTGACCACAAAAATTAAGCATACAACCAATAGAATATTATCCAATTGTTAGAGGTGATTTCTAAGTGAGTTAGGCCACCTTTAGATGGGTGTATGCAGCAAATAAATGTAGCTTTAGATGTCTGGACTCTGTAGCAAACTTTTATAACAACAGCAAATAACATAGTGTGTTTGTTAGGGTTAGAGTTAGTAGAGTTAATAGAATACTTGAGAGATTTGAAAGAGAGTTTTCATCAATTGCTTTTAAGTTTTACCACAAGAGTTACTTCTAGATTAGTGTCTTTCTAGGCCTATGGAGTCTCAAATTCATCCAAGCTTGAAGATTGATCTACTTGAAACCAAGA
>ML857965.1:6347-26614 GCA_009831015.1 Picea engelmannii
TTAGTAAAGTAAAAGTTCCATGTTTGAATAAAAAGGCTTATGCATATTGCTTCTGTTTTCGAGTATGCATTTGACTGGATACATCACTTATGGATACAAGTGTTGTTGCGGCCCAAAATTTGTCAATATTTTCCTTTGGCCTCTCATATTATTTTTACCTTAATTTTTTTTTGACATTTTTTCCAAATTTGTAAATAAAAATTCAAAATTTGTAACCCTATTTCCGTTGGCCTCTCATATTATTTTTACCTTAATTTTTTTGACATTTTTTTCCAAATTTGTAAATAAAAAGTCAAAATTGGTAACCCTTAGTTGTACGACATAGTAATTTGATATTGTTCCAAATTTGTAAATAAATATTCAAGATTTGCAATCCTTAGCTGTTGTAATTCAAATTTCGTGGAGTGTTTATACCAAGTTTTTATCGTAAATAAATCCTTAAAATGTGGAATGCTGATTGGCATTGACTAGTGGAATTGTACCGGTTTGGATGGCATTTGTCTATCAATCAATTTGCTTGCTTGGAATCCTATGTATTAACACCAAGTTTTTATTGTAAATAACTCTTCAAAGAAAATGTAGAATGTTGATTGACATTGACAAGCTTAATTGTATAGGCTTGGATGGCATTAACAAGGTGACTCTGATGGAATGAGTAAGCTCACCAATGTGACTTTGATTCCATTTAGATTATTCCACAAAGGCCACTCTTATGAGCCACAATTTGCACCTAACACACAAATGCGCTAAACATGCAATCTACTCAAAACTTAATATGGTGTATTCAAACACACCAATGATTAGATTCACATAGAATTTCTGTATCGAAACCCTAGAAATGAATGGATTCACATAAAGTTTCTATATCAAAGCTCCAAAAAATGAATGAATTCACATTACATTTCTATATTGAAGTCTCAACTTGTTGAGAGTAGGAAGAGATGGTGAGAGAATTGAACATAAACGAAGTCTCCACTTGTTAAGAGTCGGAAGAAGAGATGGTGAGAGAATTGAACACAAACAACACAAATGCTAATTTTGCAATAAAGAAAAAACAAATCAATGTTAGGGTAGTGCAACACTTGAATAGAAATCAGTGAAGAGGAGCACGACCTTAAAGAGAGAAAGAACTCAATGATAAATTCACTAGAGAAAAAAACCAAACAAGAGAGAGCACAACACTTATGATGTTCACGGGGAATTCATTTTATTAAGAATGAAAGATTTGCTTGAGATGATAAATACAAATGAGAATCGTTGTATAAATACCTAACTCAAAGGTAGGGTTCTTTCTGCAATAGGGGTTATGGTACATATATATTAAAACATATAGGATTAGTGGCATTGAAAAGTGAAAATTACATTATTTTGGACATCACATGATTTGGAGTGGATCAATATTTTGGTATTCTCTAGGTGGAAAAATTGGATCTATTGTTTGTAGGGCCCATTTTTAGGGGTAGGTCCCACTTTGGAGGTTTGGGGTCTAGAACCTTTTGGAATCCTGTTTGAGGCCTTAAATGACCATTTTTGGGGTCAAAACTATGCAAACATAGTTTCCACCCTCTTGACGTTGTTCTACACTTTATAGCAAGTGCCCTTTTATTTGTATTTGCATTTTATCATTGAGAAGAAAATAATAGAGCATAGAACTCACCTTTTAGTGGGGATTTTCCGGTATTGGGTTTTCTTAGGGTACATCTTGTGTTGATTGTGTGGATTGTGTTATTGCTTGTCTCTTTTATTTCAACTCTATTTCAATGATTTTTGCGTTAAATTAGTAATATTAAAAACATACAATTTAAAATAAAACACCGCATAGTAAAATGTTGTAGAATATTATAAGATTTGTTGTGATGAAATGTCTCGGTGGAATATCCATGACAATTTAGATATCATAGTGGTATCAAAGTAGTGTTTTCTGGGGCCATGGTAGATGGGTACATTGACAATCCATAGGATGAATTGGAAGAGGGATTTTCAAATATGGAAGCTCAAGTTGTTGACATCTCTCACAACATGGCCATTCCCATTGTGACTCTAGAGAAAAAGTTTGAACCTTTTGGGGAGTTTGGTGGCTCTAACTAAAAAGCTAGGCTGGACAAGAAATCTGGAGACAATGAAGACCTAGAAAGGAGTCTAAAAAAAGGCTAGAGAAAGAGACCAAGTTTCAGTGTCATCACTTCTTGTTCTTCATTTAAAGTGGAAGCGAAAGTGGACATCAAACTCTACCAAGGTGAGATTGATGTTGTTAAGTTGAATCAATGGTTGCAATAATTAGAACTTTATTTTAGTGTTCATAACATCATAGAAGAACAAAGGATTTGATTGGGATGATTGAAGTTAAAGGACAATGCTTAAACTTGGTGGGGAAATCACATGGAGACACTTATACTAGATGATGATCCCTTAGTAACTAAGTGAGAGGTGTTGAAAACCCACATTAGGTTTCAGTTCTACCCTATCAGGTATAAAGAGGACCAATGGATCGATTGACATTACTTTCAGTAGAAGCAAGGGCAGATTATGTAAGAGTACATCATTTTGTTTAAAAAATGGCCATTATGTTGGGTATATTTCCCTA
This sequence comes from Picea engelmannii, assembly GCA_009831015.1. Taxonomy (NCBI): domain Eukaryota; kingdom Viridiplantae; phylum Streptophyta; class Pinopsida; order Pinales; family Pinaceae; genus Picea; species Picea engelmannii. The sequence goes on from ML857965.1 coordinate 8,932, forward strand.
GAACTTGGATGTACTTCTCAAGTATTTGGATGGTATATACAATGATTTATTGAGGCAAGTGATACTCTTTAAACCTAAGATAGTTGATGAGGCATGTGTGCAAGCACAATTTCTGGATAACATGGGTAAAAATAAAGGGCAACCAAGCGGTTCAAAGCAAAAAGGCCACCAAGATGTTTCCAAGGATTGGAAATAAGTGGAAAGGAAAGGACAAGAAGATAATAGTCACTGCACATCCGTGTAAGAATTCAAACAACCACTATAACCATTGTAATATTGACAGTTACACCAAAGGTAAGTATTGGAAGCTATATTCAGTGTTGAATCCAAAGAATCACAAAATTGATGCAAACGAGAACATTTTAGCCATGGATTCAAGCAATCAGGTAGAGAGCAGCACAGATGGAAATGAAAAGATTGTCTGCACCACAATGCATAAGGAGGTGAATTTGAGTAGCATCCATCCCAAGGAAGAGAAGGAGATGATTAAACTCCATATTAAAATTCAAGTCGCAAAGACAAAGGTGGATGAACTCTATTTGACTCTGGTTCATAGGCCAACCCCAAAGCATAATATCAAGTCAAAAACTTGGATTGGAACTTTATGACCATCCTCATCCATATCCATTCATATGGGTAAATGATGGTGCATAGATGAGGGTCACTAAGTAGTATAAGATCAAATTTGCTATAAGTGCAAACTATATTGTTGAAGTGTAGGTAGACGTAGTACCACTTGATGTGTGTGGTGTAGTGTTTAGAAAACCCTACATGTATATGAGAGATGCAATCTTCACAAGGAGAACAGACTATTATTCCTTGATAAGGATGAAAAGTCCTCCATCATCAATGTACACAAAGGTAAATCTAAGATCTCTTTGGTAAGTGCTAACCAAGTCAAGAAATTAACCAATTTTAGCATTTACTCTTTTGAAGAGAGAATCAACCAAGGGATGAATCAAAGTAAAATCATTTCTGAATGGAACATAGTTACCAACTTGACAAGAACCTTCTCGAATTCTCGTTTTTTAGAAGTCGTACTTGATGACTATTTTCACTCCTGTTTAAAAGATGGTGCTAATGGTAGCACCATTTTTTATTGAAGTATTTTTTTGACATTTTGAATTTTCTTATTTTTAAAATATCAACATTTTTTTCAAATATTTTTTCAATTATTTTCATTTTTGTCTAAAATCTCTATTTTTTTCAATGGTGTGTTTTCTGATCTTTCCAAAAATATATCATTGTAAAAAAATAAATGCTTGAAATTTATCATTTTTTAAAAATATAAAAAAATGTTCTATATTATTATTTTAGATCATGATTTTTTTTATCTAATAATATATTAATAATAAATATAAGTTACCAAACATTTTTTAAACTTTACTATTTTTCAATGTTTAGAAAAAAATATACATTCAAAAGTTAAAATATAATGAAAATCACACATTTTTTTAAACTTTACTATTTTTAAATGTTTAAATATAATGAAAATCACACATTTTTTTAAACTTTACTATTTTTAAATGTTTAGAAAAAAATATACATTCAAAAGTTAAAATATAATGAAAATCATACACATTTTGGAAGTTATTTTGGTTTTTTTCTTTATAATTTAAAATTTTATGTGAAATAAAACATTTTAAAAATATAAAAAAGTTTCTATATTATTATTTTAGATTATGATTTTTTTAATCTAATAATATATTAATAATAAATATAAGTTACCAAACATTTTTAATAAAATATTAATTTAAACATTTTTTAAACTTTACTATTTCTAAATGTTTAGAAAAAAATATACATTCAAAAGTTAAATATAATGAAAATCAACATTTTTAATAAAATATTAATTTAAACATTTTTTAAATTTTATTATTATTAAATGTTTAGAAAAAAATATACATTCAAAAGTTAAATATAATGAAAATCATACACATTTTGGAAGTTATTTTGGTTTTTTTTTTATGATTTAAAATTTTATGTGAAATAAAACTTTTTGGAAGTTATTTTGGTTTATTTTTTTATGATTTAAAATTTTATGTGAAATAAAACATTTTGTAGTAATTCTTTTTAAACAATTTATATGTATTTTAATAATAAAATTAAAGAAAAAAAACATAGAAAAAAGAAAATATATATTAAAAAATAAAAGTTAAAAATGAGAAGTTATTTTGTTTTTTTTTCTTTATGATTTAAAATTTTATGTGAAATAAAACATTTTGTAGTAATTTTTTTTTAAACAATTTATATGTATTTTAATAATAAAACTAATTTTTTTTTAAACAATTTATATGTATTTTATATTTTATGTGAAATAAAACATTTTGTAGTAAATTTTTTTTTAAACAATTTATATGTATTTTAATAATAAAATTATAGAAAAAAAAATACATATTAAAAAATAAAAGTTAAAAATTATCATGTACATTTATGAAGCAAAATATTTTTAGAAAACAAATAATACCATCAAACACAACAATAACATAATTAAAAATAATTAAAAAATCTATCAATAACAATAAACAATGATCTAAATTTTTGAAAACCATAACAAATGTTAAAAAAAGAAAAATGCAAGGTTGTGAGAGGAGTGATTTTCATAATTGCCTCTTTAAGGAGATGATTAAACTCTTCCATGTTAAAATTTAGTTCAAGAAGACAAAGTGGATGCTCTATTTGACCTTGACCCTGGTTCATATGCCAACTTCAAAGCAAAAGATTTAGCCAACGAGGTCCAATTTGAACTCCATGACCATTCTCATCCATATTGATGGGATGGGTAAATAAGGATGTAAAACTCAAGGTCACTAGACAATGCAAACTAATACCACCTAATCAAGGATGGGAAGTCCTCCATTATCAATTCCCACAAGGGTAAATCAAAGACTTTTTTGGTAAGTGCTAACTAAGCCAAGAAATTGATCAATTTTAGTGTATTTTTCTTTTGAAGAGAGAATCAACCAATGGATGAATCAATACAAGTAAAAACATCTCTAAATGGAACATAGTTATCAACTTGATGAGAATTCTCCAAAGTTCTCATTTTTTAGAAGTTGTTTTTAGTGGCTATTTTTACTCCCATTTCAAAAAATGGTGTTATTGGTAACACCCTTTTTTCGTTGGGGTAGTTTTTTATCATTTTGAAGCTTCTTATCTATAATATATCAACATTTTTTTTTCAAATGTTGTGTTTTCAATTATTTTCATGTGTGTCGTTTTCGAGGTGTAGGACAATCGATGATGGAGTGTGCTGTTAATACACTCCGTGATGTTAAAGTCATTGGTTCGAAACCTGCGGGGACAAAAAATCCAGTCATGTTTAAGGTTGGTGTGGCTCAGGCCGGGTGCGATCCCCGAGTGATGCGATTTTTCAGCTACAGGTTAGTCCCACAAATCACGAACAAACTAACAAAAAAATTAAAATTATTTTCATGTGTATCTAAAATCTCAATTTTATTTTTTTTCAATGTATTTTTTTGTGTTTCCAATTTTTTTTTCAGTGTTACAAACAAAAAGTTAAAATTTGTCCTTTTTTTTTTAAATATTAAAAATGTTATATGTGATTTTTGTAGGTCACTATTTTTTTTTATCTAACTATGTATTAATAATTAATTTACAATGCTATACATTTTTAATACAATGTAAAATATTATTTTTAAACATTTTTTAACTTTACCAATTTTAAATGTTTAGTAAACAAATATACATTTAAAAGTTAAATACAATGGAAATCATACACATTTTGGCTTTATTTTTTTTACATTTTTTTTTACAATTACATTTTTTTATATACTTTGATAACAAAATTAAGAAAAAAAAGAAATTACAAATGAAACATAAAATTTGGAAAAAAAGAAAATACATATTTAAAAATAAAAGGTTAAAAATTATTACGTTAAAATATTTACAAACAAAATATTTTTGGAAAGGAAAAAGAGAAAATACATATTAAAAACAAAAGGTTAAAAATTATCATGCTAAAACATTTACAAATAAAATAATTTTGGAAAAAAATACAATAACAAAGAAGCAAAACAATAATAAAATGAGAAATAATTAAAAAAACCTATCAACAATAATGATTTAAAAAATTTTAAAAATAAAAAAATAACAAACATTAAAAAGAAAAGAAAAAAAGAACGTTGAAAAAATAAAAAATAAAGGATATGGGGGAGAGGGGCGATTCCCAGAATCACCCCCTCTCCCAATCTCCTTTGATTTTTCAAAGGAGATTGTGGGGTGGGGACTTTGAAAATTGTCCCTACCCCCAACCATGACACATATATTTTCATTTGAAAGACCAAAGTAAAATAGTCCCAAATGAGAAAGTTGTTGAAGTGACAAATGGTATTAAGTTTCAAGATATATTTCTGAAATATTCCTAAGATGATTTCCACGCCTTCAATTTTAGTGCAAGCATGAATAAAAATTGACACTATACGTTAGACAAGTGATATGAAGAGCATCTAGGACTTGTTGTGTAGACAACTTACAAATGCAATGATGACATATACAAGCTGACTACTACTTCAGGAGGAAAACTTACGTGAAGTTTTTTCGGAGGATATGTGCACAAGAATGACTTTGAAAATTATATCCAGATTGACTCTTTCAATAGTATGTAAGACCAAGATAAAATTTACCAATCTTGTTATGATCCTTAATCCCATAGATTGAATCATAAACAACATATTAGAAATGCTCCACACTTTATTAATATCAAAACCCTTAAGATAGGGATACACATTACAATGATCTTTTTATGGAAGGAATCCACCCCTGTTTACTTGTATCTTAAGGTTGGACGACCTTTCAATGCGCTAAGCTCCAAATACAATATACTCCACACATAATTCATGAAGACTCTATCCTTATTTATAGCTAGCAAGAGAACCTTAATAATAAAAACCTCTTAACTACCTAGTGGAACTTCTTTCATGAGGTCACATTACATTTATTCAATACTAACTACCATAGTGGACATTATTTAATAATAACAAACATAGTGGACCTAGTCCATCTCAGATTGAATGGAATCCACTATTATTAATGTAATGTGCCCTTTGACTCCCCATTACGTCCCTAGGGAGGATCCCAACACTCCACTCCCTTTAAAAAAGTGTTTCCCTCAACGCTTGTAGTGAGAAAGCACAATTATAAACCAAGGTTCCATGGATGAGTGTTAACCATATTGCTAAAATAGGCCAACGAACTAGGGTCTCATGTACAAGTGCTAGCCACCATGCTAAAGTAGTCCAAGAAGCTCCACCATAATCCTAAGTCCCTTATACGAGTGCTAGCCACCATGTTGAATTGGTCTAGGAAACCAAGGTCCCATGTAGAAGTGCTCTCTGTAAGGTTGAAGCAGTCATTAAGACTTGCCCATAAACCCAGGTCCCATATCCAAGTTCTCATGTTGACTCCCAACTGATGGCACCCGAGCTAAGTGAATGGCCGAGTACTATACTCCAAATTCCCATCATGATTACGTGGATCCAAATAAAGATAATGATATATGTCCAAAAAATCATCCACATAGTTGTGAAAGGTGGATTGTGGATATGGAAATAATAATACCACTAGAGAATATGCACGCTGAAAATTGGTAGTCATAACTAGCTCATGATAGCCCTCAATGATGTTATCTACATAAGATGGAGTAGTCATCAAATAGAAGGTGTAAGTAGTTGTCTTCCCATAAATGACAATTGTCGATAGACCATTCCTCTAAATCACACCATCCATATATCTCCCTTGTATACTCCCATTCAACAAGTCTCCAAAGATCCAATCTTTATGCTTGACAGGCTTCCTATAATTTTTGTACTTGATTCTCCGCACAAAGTTGCACTATACAAACTACTTCAGGGAGTGAAATGTCTTTTACTTTGAGGAACCATTATTTGATATGCTCTTCATAATCCATGGACTCTTCAAAAAAACTTATAGGAGGGGCTTCTTCCACATCATTTTCATTTTCCACATAATTTGCATATATCATTGGATATTTCTCAATGAGGGGGGTTGATATATCTTTGTAAAATGTCATAAGGCATTGTAAGTATGAAAGCTAGGTTTTGAAGGTGGCAATTTTTACGGGATGTAGCTCACTCAATATTGTTTAGAAGCATATCATATAATATATAAAATCAAATCTTAAAAAATCCTCTTTCTAATGACGTTGGTTTGGCGGTAATATGAGCACATTGTCAAAAGATATTTTCTTTGCAATCCACGTAGCTCGTCTAGACAATTTATTTTATGGACTTGGGTGTTTTTCTGAGAGGAACTTAGATCTATAGTTGGTTTCTTTGAATTTTTTTCAAAAATCTATAAAAATTGATAAGAGTGTCACCACCCTCTTTTTCCCTTTGAAAACCTATAAAATAGAAAAAAAAATATCTTTCTTTTGGGCCCAAGAAAGAGCTTTGATTCTACTTGTTATGATTATTAACCCTAGAAATTGAATCACGAACAAGATATAAAAATGCTCCACACTTTATTAATATCAAACCCTTGAGGTAGAGACACACCTTACAATGATCCTTTAATCGAAGGAATCCACTCCTGTTCACTGGCCTATTAAGTTTGGGTGACCTCTCTATTGTTACTCAAAATGTACCTCTATAATTTTAAGTAAAATAAGGATTTCTTATTAAATTTTTGATTTTATTATTTCGCTGGGTGTTTTGAGGTTTTTACTATATTTCAATTTGTACATACTTCAAAATTTCTTATCTCATACTTTTGATTTTGCAAGAATAGATCTTTGCTCAAATGCAGGAAGAAGAAGAGAAAGAAAACTCAGGAGGGAAAGCCCAAAATTTAATACGTGCAAAGTCCCGAATCTCATATACACGCACAATCTAAACCTGCAAAATTTCATTGAAAACCCCAAACTTATGCTTATTTGGATCTCAATATCGATGACTCTGATCCATTTTACTTTTGAATCAACGGATAAGAACTATTGGATTCCATTCGGTTCTGGATTTTAATATTAGTCTCACTTTATTTTATTCCGAATTCCAGATATCCAAATATCAAGACCTTTCAGAAATCTCGGATATCCAAAAATCCAGAATTTCCAATAAATCACATTTTACGAAACTCCGGATCTCGGATGAGGAACCTTGACCTCCCACTACCCTTTCGCCACTTGCCACTTATTGACTTGAGGTGTCAACCTAATATCCAACATGGAAAATCTGTTAGGCGTATGATGTGGTGGTGTCTAGGTCATTATATTTGTTTCCAAGTCATTCATTTAGTTGACATGTCGGGTGACGAGATGATTGTTAGAATGTGCTTGTTTTCACCATAGAAAATATAGCAATATTGTCACCCAACCATAGGCACAAAGGCGACCCTCGAGCACTTTTAACCTTGATAGACAAAATAATTCTGGAAGCAGAATATTCAACCAATGTAGTGTACCTCTCTCCAAGGATAGCGTACCAAGTAGCAACAACCAAAGACCAAACATAAATTCCAAGCCATAACCCAAGACTAAGTCACTACTGCAACAATTGCAGTTCTCCACTAGTCATGCACACCACTAGTACTTATGCAGTTGTGAGTGAGTGAGACCAAATGAGCTCTAGTGCCCTCTATTTATATTGCTCCAACTCACCTGATTGGGATGACTTCTCTTCCTGGAGGCCAATAAATTGATATTAATTAATCTCTTGAGACGACCTGTATTCTAGGGTTATTATCCAACGTTTTAGGGTTTCTCTTGCTTCCCAGAATATTATAGTCTCGTCAAGGTTACACATGGAGGTTAATAACTCCCGCAACTACCATAATTATCAACACTCCTCCTAGATAGGGAGGTATTAAAGGAAATGGTATTGAGCACAAAAATACCATTTAACTGGTAGCGTCATCATAGCCACATATGCTATCTCATGATCAAATCACGAGCACCATCATCACTATCGAAATAGATAGTCTCAATGGCAATCAAAACAATGCCATCCAATGGAACACAGATGTGTCTATTCGTAGTAGTATACAACTACTATTCAATGGTACACAACCACTCCTAGTAGCACACTACTACTAACCAGTGACACACAATCACTACCAATGGATCACATCCACTACAATAGCATACAACTACTATCCGGAGACATACAGTCTCTACAACAATCATATCATCTGATATCAACAATATCATGATACAAACTGAGTCATCTGGGCCATTCTTCCACTCACATCTATGAGATATGGAAGAGAATCTGCCCTCATAAAGTTAAACATCATCCATGGGATATCTAGAATATTCTTCCCAAGCATAGAAGAATAATTGTCCCTGATTTTTGAACCTGGACCATTCAACCTAACTGGGCCATTCTTCCGGGCACTAATCACAGTGAAACCTGGAGAGAATGAGTCTGCCATAGGGAATGCCTGTCCCTGATTGTTGAACCTGGACCATTCTTCCGACACTAATCACAGTCCAACCTAGAGAGAATGAGTCATGCCCTAGGGAATGACTATCCGAACCATTCCCTACAGAAATGATTGTCCTTCACCAACCTCCTATATCAGACCATTCTTTGAAACAACTCACAACTGTGAACTTTGGAAGAATGACTGCCCGGAGAGGCAGACCGTTCTGCTTGACCACTTCTCAGAGTGACTTCCAAGGAGAATGAATGTCCTAGAACATTCCCCCACACTGGACACAAGGGGAATCACTGTCTATGGTACACCATTAATCTATCAGACCATTTTGGTTACAAAAATGACTATCCGTTCTGGACCATTTTCCGAATTGGAAAATGACTGTCTGTCAGAAATATTGAACCACTTTCCAGACTGGAAAGTGACTTCCCAACCTGAACCATTTTTCGAACTAGAAAATGACTGTCCATATATCAATAACATATCAATGCTCCCTCCCAACCTGGGGAGCCGTCTCTTCCCTTTCAACTAAGGGAGTTATCTCCACGAGCCCCATCTTGTCCCTTAAGTACACAACCTTTATTCTGGACAAAGGCTTTGTCAAAATATCTGCTACCTGCTCATCCGTGGAGATATATTGGAGTTTTACTTCTCCTTCCTAGACTTTATCACGAGTAAAGTAGTATTTGATCTCAATATGTTTTGACCGGTCATGAAACACTGGGTGTAGCTTCATACAACTTTGATCATCACAATATACTATGATCGAATCTGGTAACTGATAAAATAGTCCAGAAATTAGCTTCCCCAACCATACTGCTTCGGCACATGCTTCACATGCTGCGATATATTATGCTTTTGCAGTGCTAAGTGCGACATATTTCTGTTTCCTGCTGGCCCATGATATCATAACAGAGCCCAAGCTGAAACACATCCTTGAAGTACTCCTTCTGTCTTCTGCACTCCTTGCCCAATCTGAATTTGTGAATCCATGAAGTTGTACATCACTAGGTGAGGTGTATCTTAAACCATTGTTTAATGTCCCACGAATACATCTTAGAACATGTTTTGCAACTATCTAGTGCTCTTGTCTAGGTTCCACTTGGAACTGGCTTAAAGTGTTTACAACAAAGAAAATATCTGGTCAAGTATTCACTAGATACATCAATGATCCAATCAATTTCTGATACAGGGACAAATCTACTGCATCAGAATCCGAGTCTCTTACTTTTCTTATGTCTGTGGTCATATGAGTAGCCATGGATTTACAATCCATCATTCCAAATTTCTGAATAAGTTTTACTGCATACTTTCCTTGTCCAAGGAAGACTTCACCACGCTTTTTCCATACTTCTAGTCCCAAGTAATAATGCATGAGACCAAGATCTTTCATATCGAACTCAGAAGCTAACTCCTTCTTATACTAGGTGATGAGAGAATCTACACTTGTCAAGAATAAATCGTTGACATACACCAGTAGAATCACAGGTGCATTGTCCACAACCTTGTAGTAGAGATTTGGATCTGCATGACTCTTAGAGAAACCAAGTCTTATTAAGTAACTGCCAATTCTGGTATACCAAGCTCTTGGAGCTTGCTTGAGTCCATACATGACTTTCTTTAATATGCAAACATGAGTGTCTCTGGGATGTACCTCAAAGCCTTGAGGTTGTTCAATGTACACTTCTTCTTCAATTACTCCATTGAGAAAAACTGTCTTTACATCCATTTGATGTAAACTCCATCCCATGGAAGCAACAAGGGACATACTGGCTCTAATAGAAGTGTCTCTAGCAACATGAGCAAATGTTTCGTCATAATCTTCTCCCTCCTTCTGGGAGAGCCCTCTAGCCACGAACCTTTCCTTGTATTTATCCATGATTCCATATACAACATGTTTGATCTTGTAGACCCATTTTGAAGTTACCACTGATTTTTCCTTGGGTCTAGGCACGATTTCTCACACATTGTTTTTCATGATAGACTGGTATTCTTCTGTCATGGCTTCTTTCCACTGTTTCTTTTGAAATGCTTCTTCAAATGTGGTGGGTTATTCCTTTATAAATTTTGTCATACATGATGCATAGCTGGAGAATATTTTGGGCTTCTTGCTTTCTCTGAAAGTACCACTTGGAGCTTTGAGTCTTTCTACTTCTTGTAGAGTAGCTTCAAGCCTAGCTAGACGTTTTCTAGTTTTGGGTATATTGACCGATTCAATAGGTACGCATGGTTGCATTGAATGATCAAGTTGTTCTGGTTCTTCATTCTTAATTTCTAGAAAACCGATGCTTTATTCTTTAGGCTCTTCATATTCCTCTTCCATGGAGTCTTCTATAGACTTCTTGAAATCCAACTTCTCATTGAAAGTTATGTCTCTACTGACTTCAATTTTATGTTATCTGGAATACAGATTCTGTAGGATTTGGATGATTCACTATATCCAAAAAATATGCCTTTCCTTCACGAGGGTTCTAGTTTCTTCCTTTTGTCCATGGGAACATGAATGTAAACGAGACAACCAAAGATTCTTAAGTGTTCCACACTAGCTTTCTTTACTGAGAAGGATTCTTCCGGAGTCATATCCTTCAATATGTGGTGGGGACTTATGTTCTGAACATATATTGCTGTCATGGCTGCATCTGCCCATAGAAACATGGATAGACTTTGATCATTCACTAGTGCCTTCAAGGTTTCTTCAATGGATCTATTCTTCCTTTCTACTACACCATTTTGTTGAGGATTATGAGGAACAATTAGCTCCTCATAATCCCTGCTGATTTACAAAAGGAAACAAATTCCTTGGATGTCATGTATTATCCTCCATTATATGTTCTCAAAGTCTTGATTTTCTTGTTTGTGAGGTTTTCTATTTCTGCCTTGAATTCTTGAAACTTGCTGAAAACTTCATCCTTTGTCTTCAAGATATATAACCAAGTCTTTCTTGAGTAATCATCTATGAAGGTTACATAATAAAGAGAACCTCCTAGTGATTTGACTGGCATCGGACTGCAAACATCTAAATGTATCATATCTAGGATTTTCTTATATCTATTATCACTAATTGAGAATGACTTCTTAACATTCTTACCAAGTGCACATTCTCTACAAATTCCTTCATGTACAGATTGTAGTTCTGGTATTCCTACAACCATTTTCTTGAGGAAAGGTAATGCTTGATAGTTAATATGAGCATACCTTCTATGCCAAAGTTCACTGCGGTTGACTTCATCATGTATACAAGATTCATCATTTTGTTCTAGTAGTTTGTATAATCTGCCTTCATGAGTTCCAATAACTCTAGCATTCTCTACGTTGGAGTCTCTAGACCAAGATAATACTTCACCATCTACAAAGGCTATTCTATTTCCTTTGTATTCTAAGCAAGAGATAGATACAATATTCTTTTCTAAACCAGGTACATATAATACATTACTTAAATGAACATTGTTACCTGATTCCAATTTGATGGAGGCTTGACCAATCCCTTTGACTGGATAAGTGTTCTTATCTCCAAGTTCTAATTTGTGAGATGTCTTCTTTTCGTTCAGATTGGAGAGTCTGAACTGGTATCCTGTCATATTCATAGAAGTTCCACTGTCAATTATCCACATGTTATCTTCAAGGGATCCTACAAGAGCTGAATAGTGTAGACGATCTGCCTTTTCATTCATGATTTCTGTTGACTGATAGCTGGTCAAACTTTGATTTTGACTAGTCAAACATTGAATTTGACCCAAAATCTCAACCTTGACGTTTTTGCCTTCTCATAGTGCCAGTAGGTGCGTTGGACTAAGGCGCACTAGGATATCCTTTCCTTGGTCAAAACGTTCCAAAATAAAGTGTTGGGAAAAAGGTGTATGGTTTTGCAGTTGCACCTACTAGAAACCCTAGCGACAATGCTTCAGTAACTCCACCTGCTAGAAACCCTAGAGACAGTTCTTCAACGAGATTTATAACGTATGGATTATCTTCCTTCCAGTGGTTACACTGATTGAAGGAGGTGTGGGCCCATAACCTGTTAGAATGTGCTCATTGTCACCATAGACAATATAGCAATATTGTCACCCAACCATAGGCACAAAGGCCACCCCGAGCACTTTTAACCTTGATAGACAAAATAATTATGGAAGCAGACCAACAATCAACCAAGGTATCATACCTCTCTCCAAGGCTAGCATACCAAGCAACAACAACCAAACACCAAACGAAAAGTCCAAACCATAACCCAAGATTAAGTCACTACTGCAACAGTTGCAGTTCTTCACTAGTCAAGCGCACCACTAGTCCTTATGCAGTTGTGAGTGAGTGAGACCAAATGAGCTCTAGCACCCTCTATTTATACTTCTCCAACTCACTTGACTGGGCCAACTTCTCTTCCTGGAGGCTAATAACTCAATATTAATTAATCTCTTGAGCTGACTTGTCTTCTAGGGTTATTATCCAACATTTTAGGGTTTCTCTTGCTTCTTAGAATATTCTAGTCTCGTCAAGGTTACACGTGGAGGTTAATACCTCCCGCAGCTACCATAATTATCAACAGTGATGACGTGTTTTCTCATACATGGTATCCATATTCATAATTTTGGAGAATGGTCATTTTATTTCGGATGTCAGATATATGGAAATCCAGACACTCATAATTCTCAATAATATGCATCTTCTGGATTTTTGGAACTCGGATGTAGGACCCTTGATCTTTCATTCCGTATCATTGTGTTCCACTTGTCTTTCATGGATTAGTGCGGTCTCGATCTTGGTCCTACATGCCCACCCGACTCAACATCCAAATTTTCTTGACATCAACAAACCCTGTCAGAACCAGTCTCCTATTATTGTATGTGGCTTCCTCATGTCATGATGATGTGTCAATCCCACGTGGTATTTGTATCCTCGTTTTCTGTGTCATCCAATATTTTTTCGGATATTTGGATCCAGACATCCAGGGTTTTCAACAATGTGTATTTCTCGAAGTTCTAGTTTCTAGATGTTCACATCATCCACCACCTCACATCTTATTCAACAATACATAGTTGCATGGTCTAGGGGTATTCATGCATGTCCTCCTATGTGTATGTCCTACATGGAATCTGGATATATGACATTTTCAATAATGTGCATTTTTTAGAATTCCAGATTTCCAGAGTTTAGATTTATGGAACCTATGATCAAAAGTTAACTTTATTCAATAAATTGGGCAGGGTTCCATACTTTCCTCAACCACACAGGTTATGTTGGGAGACTTAAACTTTATAAAGCCTTTGAAATCAAATTTCACGATGCATGTGGGATTAATCCATAAACCTTAAAAATTAACGATCAATATTTTCTCTAAGGTACATCCTATGGCTGTCGTGTCTTAATTTTCTACAAGGCATAAATTGGGTTTCCAATGGCTGATTCGGAAAATAACAGTTCAACATGAAAGCTGGAGATAAGAAAATTAATCTAAAAATAGTGTGATTGATGATTTGGTCTTAGATTTTGTTTAATTTTTTTTTCTTCCACTGGGTTTTATTATTTTTCACAATAATTATGTGTTGTTTAGGGGGTTTGACAAGAACGTTGAAGGTTTAATAATCCTCACAATTGGATACATTGTAATGTAGTTAAATGTGTCATAATGAGCTTAGATCCAGGAGTGGAAAGAGATGAAACTATACATATCCAGTATTCAAACCTGATCTCAGCTAACTTTACTGTCTCAGATAGAAAATTACATCAAGATAATATTTCAAATTTTGGAAGAGGTAGTTATGGAGATCTAAGTTCTAAATGGGACAAATGGGATAGAGTAGAGAGCTATAAAGAGAAAAATCTTTCATTTGTAAGGGGGAAGTGGAATTTAGCAACTAGAAGGTTGTGTCCTCTGTAATGAGCCCGAGGGGCTTACTATAAATTTCCTGGTCTGAAAGAATCCTCCATGGATTCACTTCTCATATAAGTAGAGCCTTGTTCTCTTTCATTTTTTTGTATCAAGCTTCTCATGCTACGTTTCTATTCTTTTTTCACCATTTGAATGAAGTTGCAAACAACAATTTGGTACGACCACCACTATTATGAATCGATTAAAGAGATTTCACAATGTAACGTTGCATACCACTTTCTCTATACGTTCAAAAAATTAATACAAGGCAGTTTGTGTTTCAATTCTGTCTTCTATTATTTATGTTTTTGCATGAAGTATTTGTGCTTTTACAAAATGTGGTGAAATAATTTCATTAAGTGACTCTATCCTCTACCTTTAGAATGTATTCAAAGGCTGTTGTAGGTTGCTTTTGCAAGTGTTATGTTCTTGAATTCACAAATTGTACTCAACTCATGCACCTAAATTTATTTTGCTGGATTCATAGTTTAAATGCCTATGAAAATCACTTTTCTTCATCTCAGGCTAGTAGAGACTGCCTTACTCACTGCTAATCTTGAGATTTAATGTTCTTCTCTTTTCCCTCCACGTCCCATTATCAAATTTTATGCTCTGATTAATGAGACTCCAATGCTCAATGGAAATGCCTCTGGTACGAGAGTTTTATTATGTCATTCTAGTCTACTGTCATTCTATCCTCAACCTTTTTATCATGCTCTTACCACTCTAAATATGACATTTATGAGCTTAATATAGCAATTTTCTTCTTAGTGACAATGGGCAACCAATGTTCTTGAATCTGATGAAGGAGCTCCCTTTAGACCAAGAGCTAGCTTGAGGCCCAAAGCAGGCCCTTGGAATAGTTCCTAAATAGTCAGGAACATCTCAAGGAACAACACTCTCAATGATCTAAGCTCTAAATACAATATATTCCATACATAATTCACAAGGAGGACTCTATCCTTATTCATAGCTAACAAGTGAACCCCAATCATAACAACCTAGTGGACCTTCTGTAATGAGGCCACATTACATTTGTTTAATACTAACTACCATAACGGGCCTTGTTGAATAATAACAAATATAGTGGACCTAGTCCACCTTACATTGAATGGCCTCCATTATTATTACTCTAATGGCCCCTTTGGCTCCCCATTACAACCCTACATCGGATCCCAATAAATAAGATACCATAAATGTTCTACACTTTATTAATATCAAAACCCTTAAGGTAGGGCCACACCTTACAAAGATCATTTTATGGAAGGAATCCACTCTTGTTCACTTGCCTCTTAAGGTTGGAGATCCTCTCAATGAGATGAACTCAAAATCCAATATAGACCACACATAATTCATAAGGATAACTCTATCATTATTTATGGTTAACAAGAGAGCCCTAATCATAACAACTTACTAGCTACTGGACATTCTTTAATGAGTCCAAATTACATTTATTCAATACTAACTATCATAGTGGGACTTATTTAATAATAACAAACATAGTGGACTTAATCCACCTTATATTAAATGGCCTTCGCTATTATTACTCTAATGGGATCTTTGGTCCCCCATTATGCCCCTAGGGAGAATCCCAACATCTTCAAGCATGAACTACTTTTGTTTTTTTATTTGAAAATAATCACAGATATAAACCATAAATAATCTCACAATCATAAATTGATGATATACAAGACTTATAATAAGCAAAATTCTTTGTAATGGCACGAAATGCAAAACAAAAAATGAGAATTATGGTTACAAATAATTGAGGAATAAAGATGTAATCCATAAAATCATTACATTTCATTTGAATATTTGATAACATCTATAAGTTATGTAGAATCTTCCCTAATCAAAATTTTCAATTGTGAGGTGATTTCAACTATCGCACACACATGGCGAGAGGAGATGTCCTTCCACCATGAGTTCACATATTTTTTGGAGGCCCAGTGTTGATGCACTGCATGGGAGAATGGAATTGTACACACACACACACAAAAAAAAAACATGCGTTGGTCAACATACCTTAGGTTCATTTCTTATTGCTTGGACAAGTTGTAACAGATAACATACAAGTTGTAAGTATTTTGTTGTTGCACCACAAACACTATCTCTTGGCCATGGCATTAATGCCATTTGATTGAAATCCTATGCTAATGATTCCTTGACCACCAATGCACACATAGATGAAATTAACTCCCCTAGTCCACCTATGGAAGCTCCTAAATCTACTTAAGTAAATTCACGATTTGGGATAATACATGAGTTAGAATATAATTGTAAATAACAAGTTTTCTTACACAACATTTTATGCAATTAAAAATGTCCAACAAAAGTATGAATCCACCCCTTCTATAATGAACAATCAAATGTTTTAGTGATTGTAATATACTCAAAATCACAAGCAAAGAATCTAGTGAATCTATGAATGACTAACACGAATCTAGTGAATCTATCAATGGACAACGAGAATCTAGTGAATCTATTAATGGACAACAAGAGAATAAGGGAAGTCTTTAAAGAACTAAAAAAAACATCGTTGCTTCTCAATATGAGAGGGAAACTTCTAACTTAAATTTACCGTCAACTAATAAACATCCACCCTCTAAAACCTAAACTACTCAACACATGTAACGTTTTTATTTGAAATTGTGGTGAGAATATTAAGGTGAGGATTGAATATTTGATAGAGGGTTACATGTAGGCCTGCATATGTTTATTGCAATGAGAGTAGTGAGGTGCTCTATATCTAAATATGGAGGAGATGTTGTCACGTTATCGTTAGGTTAGGTTAGATAACATTAGATTAAACATTAAGAAAAATTAAAGTCGACTCAATTAAAAAAAATAACAATAATGAAAACAAAGTTGTCTCAATAGGTTAGGTTAGATAACATTACATCAAACAGTAAGAAAAATTAAAGTTCACTCCTTTTAAAAAAAATAACAATAATAAAAATAAAGTCGACTCAATTAAAAAATATTTAGACTTTAAGAAATTTGATCCCTCTTGATGTTTAGTATATCTTAGTTTAAGACGAATCTACATTGGTTATTAAACATTAGAAAATTATTTCCATAATTTTATTATGGGATATACATTGATATACTAAATTATTATTATTATTTAATGACCTCTTCTTTAATAAAATAAATGGAATATGTCTGCCATTTTGAAATTGCCAATAGTCACTTTAGATTTTCACTTTATAGCTAGTGGCCTCTTCCATCACTTTTATTATCTGGGAAGGAAATGACAACCATATCAGGATTTGTAATAGACACGTCTTAATGTATAATATAATATTATATTGCCATGCAAACAATTTGCTTAAAATTTAGACTAGTAGAAAATGATTATGGGCCACATGGGAGGAGTAATTAGGTTTTACACTTCATTAGATT
>ML857966.1:7383-26304 GCA_009831015.1 Picea engelmannii
GACAAAATCAAAGTTCAAAATGAAAATGGAGTAACGTGGTACCCCAAATTTCAGAAGAAGTTTTGAGGGTGTGTTGAAGGATATGGTAGTGGGCAGTGGTGGTGATGAGCGTTCTTTAGAGAAAACTCCAACTTGGGCAGTCATAGTTGTTTGTTCGGCTTTTGTAATCATCTCCATAGTTATTGAACAGGGTATTCATCATGCTGGAACTATTAGGTTTTGCCAACATACTCTTTAATTTAATATCTTACTTCTATTTTGCACCAAATTTTGGCTTAATTGTATTTCGTATTCAGCACCATAGCGCACTATTAGAATCACGCTCTATGAACTGGAATTGTTTGATGTAAATTTAAATTGTTTTTTTTGTGTTCACAGATTCATTTTAATTTTAATTTTCAATTTATTAAGTACTTAGATTTAATGCTGAAAATATACATCTGAATTTGGCATTTCTGGATTGCAGAACTGATGCTTATGGGCTTCATCTTGTTTCTAGTGACAGTTGCACACAATCCCATTTCTAAGATTTGTTTACCAAAAGGAATAGCTTATAGTATGCTTCCTTTTGAGAAGGATGAGTCAATGCCTCCTGGTTACGATCATTGTTCCAAACATGTAAACACCAACTCTATCCTAGTCATATTGTTCAGTGTATTCAATTAGGGGTTACTGGATCGTGTTAGTCCATTTGATATAAATTCAAGATATTTATGATAGTTGGGCTTCAAGTAAGTGAAAAGGGAGATCTCTGCCAATATCATTCAGTATAAGTGTTTTTCTTGTCTGTGCTATGATATCTTCATGCATTTGAATAATCTTTATTTGAAATTCAAAAGCTATTATAAAAAAAAATTAGGATTGGATAACGTTTTGAGGATTGTTAGAAAGGTTGTTTCTAAGTACAAACCGCTAAGTGCTTGTTGTTTGGTTTATTCATATGCATATCCTTCAAGGTTCAGATTAACCCAACATTAATGGGATAGACAATGACAAAAGTTGCAATAATGAATATGGTATTAAAAGAAAAATATCAAACCAAATTGAAAATAGATGATCAAATATGAACAAAAGAAAACTATCAACAATGTTAAACCAAATTAAAAATAGATGATCAAATATAAACAAGTAATAATAAAATATTACACCAAAGTAAAAATAAAAATTGTTTTAAATTCTGGAAGCTATTACATCAATACTCATCATGAGTTCAACAACAAAGAATATGATTTACAACAACAAAGAATATGATTTATGTAAGGCTACTATTACACCAATACTCATCATGAGTTTAGCAACAAATAATATCATTTATGTAGGGCTACTACACCAATACTCATCATGAGTTCAACAACAAAGAATATGATTTATGTAAGGCTGAATAACAAACAATATTACATGCCCTATTTAAGTGAAAGTGGAAATGGAAATTTTTTCACAGCTATGAAAAATAATTCATCCCCAAATCCCAAAACCTACAAAGGGGTTCCCAAAGGCCACCAACTCCATTACCCTCATTGTCCTTAGCGTTTGGGATTCCAGATGGAGATGTTAGAACCAAAACAGGACCAAGAATCAGAGTCAATGTCTGGAAGGAGTTAGTGTCTCGAAGGAGTTAGTATCTATAATCGGAGTCTCGAAGGGGTCAACATCTGGAATCAGAGTGGCGAAGGATTCAACATCTGGAGTCTTGAAGGTGTCAAAGGTGGGAGCATCTGTGATCTGAAATTTAACTTGATCTAAAATTCAAGATCCTTAACCATTATTTTCATGTGAAGTTTAACTGTTAACCATCTTTGTAATGCAAAATTAAAGAACATCCATCAAGCACATGAGCACATAAACATGTAAGAAAACCATCTATGAACAAGAATTGGTAACGGAATTCACCAGACCCCCTGGCTATGTCTCCAGGCCACTTTCCAAATGGGAAGGCTGATATATTAAGTATTCAAATCCTTACAAAGTGACTTCTGATTTCTTTCTCTCATATACAGTAACAAACTTCAACAACAACTGCTAGATGAAATTCTGAGACTTTTAAGTATGAACATGAATACCTTTTTGTATATCTGAAAGATTCTGTGAGGACTTTTCTGTCTAGATGCTTGAATGCAAAACCTGAAGCTGGATCTAGAATCCTTGCGAAAAACTGATACTTTTGAGTATAAACTTGATATATTTCATAAACTAGACTAAGAATGCCCGTCTTGGCACAATTCCCAAAATCTGCCTCTGATCTGTACAGTCCGTACAACCTCAAGATGCATGCAAATTTAGAACCACCTCGATCTGTGTGCAAAACCACCTCGGTCACTATGTAGAACCACCTCGATCTACATGCAAAACCACCTTGGTCTACATGCAAATTCATCTCAGACTACGTGAAAATCCACCTGTCACTATGCATAACCACCTTGGGCTATGTGTCAGTCTCTGCCTGCATCAAAACTGCCACACCTTGGGATTCGTGCCCATGGCTCATTTAAATAATGAAAAAAAATAATGGTTTAGACAGGCACGAGCTATGGGCCACATGCCCTCTGAAATCCACCCAAATCTTGGCAATTTTTAAGGTTATCGCACCACTTCTTGCCACATCTCATGGCGGTGGCACATTGGTAGTTGTGGTGGCTAGGAGGGCCGAAGTCCCGGGGTCAAACCCGCGGGCTTCTCCTCCCACCACATATGCTTTTGACATATCATATGGTTGAACTTTGGCTTTGGTTTAATATATGGTATAACGATATGGTATGGTGTGTTTATTATATTTGGCTGGTTTAATATATGGTATAAACGATATGGTATGGAGCCTTTATTACATTTGTCTATGGACTTTGGATATATGGTTTAAACAATATGGTATGGCGTGTTTATTACATTTGGCTATGGACTTTGGATATATGGTAGCATTTAAATACCAAAGGGGGGGGGGCTTGTTGTTGGCAAGGTTGAGGGCTAAGCCCTTGACCACCCCCTTTTCTCCCAACCATGGGGTCATGGTGGCCTTATTCTAAGGTCTTGGTTTCAATTCCCATGGCCCCAAATTACATTTTTTAACCATTTTTCACCATTTTAACCATCTTTGACGAAACTTCAACTGTTGATATCTTCGTCATCTGGAGGCCATTTTTCCTGAAACGAATGTCACCAGAAATCTGTTGATGAGCTCTTCCACTTTGTAAGATTTACTTTGCATTTTGAATACTTTAAATCTATCGAATTTTGAGATGATCCACCTGGATCAAACCTTCCCACTAGAAATCTTTTTGGCCATAAAAAGTATGAAATCATTCAGAAAATAAGTGAGGACATGTTTGTCTCACTTGTCCTATATCACCTATCCATTCTTCCTGGAACCTATACATTTGACTCAACAATACAACAATCAACACTGGACTGACATTGTTAATTACATTAATCACATTCTTAATCACATCTTCATTCAACATTGTCGGAACCAACCACATACTGCTGATGAGTAATAAACTGAATATAAACATTGAACCTTTGAAAGAGATTGTACCCGAACCATGCTGACTTTTAACCATAGAAACACTATCAACCAAAACAGGTGCATTGTAGTGAAATGACACTTCCTTTTCATGATTAGGATTCTTTTCTTCCTTACATTGTGTAGACATAAGTGCCAAATTCCGACTTGCATTAACAACCCTTTTTAATTTTTGTGTAGTGCCCAAGGATTTGTCATTTTTGAATGAATGTGAATGCACTATGTACTCAATTCCTTCTTTAAACAAGTGATATTGATTATGTTCTTGATAGAAGATTGATTTTCGATCATATAAGTATGGACTACCCAACACAATTCCATAGATATCTAGTGGGACCACATCAAATTCAACCTCATCTACAAACTTAGATGTAATTGCAAACTTTAGATCACATTGTTGTGTTACTTGTAATATTTTATCTTTGCATACCCAACCTAATGGATAAGGTTTCTTGTGTGGTTTTTTTGTTAATCCCAGTTGCTTAACTACTTCTTCTGAAATAAGATTAACTTGAGATCCACTATCTATGAGTGTGTCAAACTTTGTTTGTTTTGTAATCACTCTTATATGAAATAATGCATTCCTCTTTCTATCCTTAGAACTGTCATCATCTTTAGAAGTAGAAGCACACAAAGAACCAATGTTAGCATCATTATCAACAATAGATTTACCTTTCACACCTACAATTGTTATCTTTGTTTCGTCCTTGGAATATGATCCAAGGTCCCCAATGATAACCATGGTTGTTTGCTTCCCCTTCCGATCCTTAAACCACTTCGGTTTCATTTCAGGATGTAGCTTCCAACACTTTGCCTCTTCATGCCCTTGCTTTTGACAATGCAAGCATGTAGGTCTCTCATCACCCTTCTTCATTGTAGCTGCATGTTTAACTTTCCACTTTTCCTTGCCTTCTTTTTCCTGGACAGATTTATCTAAAGAAACATCATGAACACTCTTCCCTTTTGACTCTATGTCAGTTTCTTGAACACACCTCATCAAGGTTACTCGGATTAAGCATCAATATCATATGACATAAATAACTATGCAATCCTCCTATATATTTGAGAAGAGTTTTCTGGGTGTAGAGAGGTATACCAAGTACCAATGCTCTTTTACAAAATTCTTGTGTGTATTCTTGCACACTTTGTCCCTTACCTTGCCTCAAATTCTGCCAATCCATCATAGCTTGCTACATATACCCTAATGGATAAAATTTGTTTTTAAGTGCTGAAATGAACTCATACCAAGAGGAAACGATTTTTCCTTTTGTGGCAAGATCCACTTGAGATCTTCTCTCCCACCAAATGAGAGCAGTCCCTCCAAGTTGGAGAGAAGCCAACTGAATTTTAATAACATCTTCAGTAAACTTTTGAATCCTACAATAAACTTCATTTTGATGGATCCAATTGTCCAATTTTTCAACATTAGGCTCTCCATTATACATAGGTAATTCAAACTTAATATCAAGCTTTAAATGAGGCATATTAAGATCAAATTTTGTTTTCTGTTTTTTAGATGGAGAAGGAATAGAACCATCAAGAAAAGATGGAGAAGTTGGTGGGGTTTTAGGAGGTTCCTCACCACCTCCTTCTTTTTTACCTTCTGTATGAGATCGTCCACCTTGTTCACCTTTCTTTCAATATTGACAGATCTCCTCTACCATCGTTTGCATTCTCATGAAAGATTTCATAAATTCCCCTTCAGAAGGGATAGAAGAAGCTGCTTCTTCTCCTTTTGGTGAAGACATCCTTCCTCTTCTTGATCCAATCTCTAGATCAAACTCTTCAAGTTCTCCTTCACCACGCTGAAGCTTGGATCTTGTTAACATCAACTCACAAAGCAATGTTTAACCTCGCTCTGATACCAACTTGATCTAAAATTCAAGATCTTTAACCATTATTTGGATGTGAAGTTTAATTGTTAACCATCTTTGTAATGCAAAATTAAAGAACATCCATCAAGCACATGAGCACATAAACATGTAAGAAAACCATCTATGAACAAGAATTGGTAACGGAGTTCACTAGACCCCCTGGCTACGTCTTCGATCCACTTTCCAAATGGGAAGGCCGATAGATTAATTATTCAAATTCTTACAAAGTGACTTCTGATTTTTGTCTGTCATATATAGTAACAGACTTCAACAATAGCTGCTAGATGAAATTCTGAGACTTTTAAGTATGAACATGAATACCTTTCTATATATCTAAAAGATTTTGTGAGCACTTTTCTGTCTGGATGTCTGAATGCAAAAACTGAAGATGGATCTGGAATCCTTGCGAAAAACTGAGACTTTTGAGTATAAACTCAATATATTTCAGAAAAGGGACTCAGAATTCCCTTCTTGGCATAATTCCCAAAATCTGCCTCTGATCTGTACAGTCTATATGGCCTTGGGATGCGTTCAAATTCAGAACCACCTCGATCTGCATGAAAAACCACCTTGGTCACTATGCATAACCACTTCGATCTGTGTGCAAAACCACCTGGGTCTGCATGCAAATTCATCTCAGACTGCATGCAAATCCACCTCGGTCACTGTGCAAAACCACCTCGGGCTGCATTCTAGTCTCTGCCTGCATCAAAACTCCCACACCTCGGGATTCATGCCCATGCCTCATTTAAATAATGAAAAAAAACAATGGGTTATGGAGGCACGAGATATGGGCCGCGTGCCCTTCGAAATCCCCCCAAATCCTGGCAACTTTTAAGGTTATCGTGCCACTTCTTGCCATGTCTCATGGCGGTGGTGCATTGGTAGTTGTGGTGGTTAGGAGGGTGGAAATCCCGAGGTCAAACCTGCGGGCTTCTCCTCCCATTGCATATGCTTTTGACATATCATATGGTTGAACTTTGGCTTTGGTTTAATATACGGTATAACGATATGGTATGGCGCATTTATTATATTTGACTGGTTTAATATATGGTATAAACGATATGGTATGGTGCATTTATTACATTTGGCTATGGAATTTGGATATATGGTTTAAACGATATGGTATGGCGTGTTTATTACATTTGGCTATGGACTTTGGATATATGGTAGCATTTAAATACCAAAGGGGAGGCCTCGTTGTTGGCAAGGTTGAGGGCTAAGCCCTTGACCACCCCCTTTTTTCCCAACCATGGGGTCATGGTGGCCTTATTCTAAGGTCTTGGGTTCAATTACCATAGCCCCAAATTACATTTTTTAACTATTTTTCACCATTTTAACCATCTTTGATGAAACTTCAACTGTTGATATCTTTGTCATCTGAAGGTCATTTTTCCCGAAATGAACGTCATTGGAAAGTTACTGACAAGCTCTTCCACTTTGTAAGATTTACTTTGCATTTTGAATACTTTAACTCTATCGAATTTTGAGATGATCCACCTGGATCAATCTGGAATCGGAGTCTCAAAGGAGTCGAGACCTAGAATTAGAGTCAGTGTCTCAATGGAGTCAGTATCTGTAATCAAAGTCTCGAAGGGCTCAACATCTCGAATCATAGTGGAAAAGGAGTCAGCATCTAGAGTCTCGAAGGAGTCGAATGATCCGGATTATTTTCAGCACGAAATGAGATCAGAGATATAATATAGAAATGCATAGAGATATCGCAGATATTCAATAAGATAACATAAATGTGTCATATATGCAACCATAAACACAGATATATAGTAATACATGATTTTTATAAATGAAAGAAATGTACAGAGACTGTAAAAATACAGAGTGAAAGACTCGCTAGAATGGTGGCAGCTTATCTTTGAGACGAGATCTGATGGCTACTCGCATCTGTAAGAAGATGATTACAATGAGGCTCTGAAGGCCTTTCAAAATAATTAGGAATGAAAAAAACCCTATACATCCAAAAGCCTAACCCTAGGAGATGAAGCACCAAAAGTCATGTGGGCCTTGTTTGGGTAAGTTAGTACATCAACTTCCCAGAGTCGTAACTTTTGCATACGATCTTTGTTTTAGGAATATGATAGCTCGTTGGAAAGGTATCATCGAGGAGATTCATTTTGGGGGCTCAATCATGCCTTTGACTATTATTGAGAACGTTTATCTCAAAAAACCTTCATTTAGGCCCTCAAAATGGCCCTGGAAGTTAAAACCTGCTAAAAATAGTAAATTGCCAAAATTGCCAGAAAATTATTTTGAGCAAGTCAGAAAAGGTGAGTGGCCACTGATATCCACCTAGATAAATCCTACCTCCTTAGGAAGAAATGGTGTGCATTGCGTTGAGTTCTTGGGGGAGAGGGAAAAACATTTGTTGGATCTGCATCTTGGTGAGTTGCTTGTATTGTTGGAGACGTCATGCTGCTTAGTTTGTGGAAGTATGTCATGAACCTATTGAAGATGAGGCTATTCAAAAAGTTGATCTACGTGAGAGGAAGGTGTGCAGAAGGAATCTTTGTGCTTTTCTGCAACCTTATCGACCTGCTTTTGTTGGATAGAAAGTGCAAGGGGCAAGGCTATAGTGGTTCAAGTGTCCTTATGTTCCCCTTTTGAACAAATTATGAAGAAGATAAATTTTGCAGTATGAGATACTACCTTGCGGGACATTTTAGGTGGGACAATAGTCGGAACTACCTATGATATTCTGTAGAGATGACCCCCCAGTGAAACAACACTGCGAGGTCGAGACTCATAAACATCGTGGCACTTCCACTTATATGGTTGGCCCAAGAGAACATCACAGATGTAAGGTAATTAGAGAGGTAGTGGGGGGGGGCAGAGGGCCCATAGTGATTAGTGGAGGTCATTCAATGTAAGGTGGACTAGGTCCACTATATTATTAAATAAGTCTCACTGTGGTAGTTAGATATAATAAATGGGTAATTAGATATAATAAATGTAAGAGGACTTCTTAGAAGGTTCTACTTCTAGAAGATTTCTCCTCTAGAATGTTCTTAGGTGATGGTAGCACTATATAAAGGGGTTCAAGCAATGTAATGAGACATGAAGACAAATATTGTATTTGGAGCGGTAGCTCAATAGGAGGATGCCCCCTCAAAGAGGCAAGTGAACAGGAGAGGATCCCTTCCATAATAGGATCCATTGTACGGTGTTGCCCTACCTCAAGGGTTTTCTTCTAATAAAGTGTGGTTTCTTCTATATTGCTTTATGGATCTATTGTGTATTTAGTATTTGTGGTGATTATATTTGTATATCTATTCAAGTTCTTAACAAGTGGTATCAGAGCGCTTTCTTTGGCAGATATTGTGGGCAAATGTTTTTTATTTTTGCAGATTTTTTTTTGGAAAAGAAAAAAGAGGGCCGAAACATTCCAGAAATTTTTGGTATATTTCTATAAAAAAATTGCAGAAACAGGTTGTATATATAAGTTCCTCTTAGAAAAAAATCCAAGTTAAAAAAAAAATTCGTCCGAAACGGAGTCCGGAAGGTCAAGATATTGAAGTTTTTAAATCTGCAATTTTTCAGGGTTTTTTCCGGGGACGGCGGCACGATTTTTTTTTATTTATGTAGCAGATGGAGGCCAAATTTTCTCAAACAAATTATAGATCTGATTTTCTCTCACAATTTCACCCAATTTCAAAAAACAATCAGCCGAAACAGAGTCCGGGAAGTGAAGTTATGAGCATTTTAAATTCAACAGTTTTTTAGGGTTTTTTCAGAAAAAACCACGATTTTCTGTTGTAACTTATTGTTCTATTTTTTGGGGTCTTTTTGTGACAACTGTGGGACCGAAGGATTCATAGGGTGCTCATATGGCTATTTCTTCTCAAAACGTCAAAGAAATTCTTAAAGAATTCAAATCTCAATTGTATGACATATTGTGTGACACATTGCATGACAAATTTCATGACCTTACAGATGGCCTCAATAATAGTTTTCATAGTTCATTGGATAGCATGCATGAGATATTTCTTATGGCAGACATCAGGGATGAATATAATCAAGAAATATATGCTTGGTATGATTTTGAGGATGATTTTGATGATTGGTATATTGATAGTTTTCATTTCTGGGATGACAACCACTTCCATATTTTATTTGATGACTCTACTCCACCTTCTGTAGAGAACATCAATGTCCCACATCAGGAGCTAGTTACCAACATTCAGTCTGCATATTCTACAGTGGCATTATTCCTTACAGATTCTACTATGACCCTTTTCCACTATGTGGATGGATCTTCTTATTTGGATCCACATGATAGGTGTCAATCTTTGGAGCATCATTTGGAGTTGGTTATTGGGTTCCAAAATCTTCCACGGGGAGTTCACATGAGCACTTGGACATGGGACCCATGATTACAATGGTGGTTGGACTAATTTAGAATGGTGGATTTCCTTTCTACATGGGACCTTGGTTCTTTAGTCTTCTTCAGCATTATGGTCCACAATTATCCATAGGACCCTGGTATATGGTTGTACATCAAGCGTTGAGGACAATTCTTTCATAAGGGGGATGGAATGTAAGGTAGCTAGAGAGGTAGTGGGGGGGGCAGAGGGCCCATAGTGATAATAGTGGAGGTCATTCAATATAAGGTGGACTAGGTCCACTATATTATAAAATAAGGCCCACCATGGTAGTTAGATATAATAAATGAGTAATTAGATATAATAAATGTAAAAGGACTTCTTAGAAGGTTCTACTTCTAGAAGATTCCTCCTCTATAATGTTCTTAGGTGATGGTAGCACTATATAAAGGGATTCAAGCAATGTAATGAGACACAAAGAGAAATATTTTATTTGGAGTGGTAGCTCAATAGGAGGATGCCCCCTCGAAGAGGCAAGTGAATAGGATAGGATCCCTTCCATAATAGGATCCATTGTACGGTGTTGCCCTACCTCAAGGATTTTCTTCTAATAAAGTGTGGTTTCTTCTATCTTGCTTTGTGGATCTATTGTGTATTCAGTATTTGTGGTGATTATATTTGTAGATCTATTTAGGTTCTTAACAACATACATCTATTGGGGAAAAATCACATAATACCTCATCCTTGAAGGGTTGGATGCCATATGACAATCAACATTGCTGGCTGACATGAAGATCTCATCCTTGGCGAAGCCACCCGATGTTGTATGGTTGTGCGTGTGGTGTTGTCGACAATCCCAACTATTTGACGACCTCTACTCAGATGAGGTTCTTTTGTCTTCCGCTATCAACAATAAAAAGCAGTGGGGTCCCCTTCACCCATATCTGTGAATGAAAGAGGTGCTCCCCCTCTTCAGGATCTATTGGTTCTTCTAGTTGAATTTTTATGGTCGCAACAATAGCAGTGGGGTTTGCGTCAATGATTTTTCCTTTACCAGTATTTTCATAATCATATTTTGAATCAGGGTTCGGCTCCTTGTCTTTGATCTCGACCACCAATGACTATTTTGAGCGACATTCATCAGTGTTGTACCAGGGGATTTTGTGGAAATTGCACCGTTTTTCGGTGTCCTTCTTTGTCTTCTTGTGACCCTTCTTTTCATGTGGCTTGGACTAGTTTTTGTGAGACTGTTTGTTAGGGATGTCTTTATCATAATTTGGTTGTTGCAGATTTGCAGAACCAAAATCCCATTTGTTCAGGTGCTTAAATTTCTGCTCGATTTTAACAACATATTGATAGGCAACATCGAGTGATGAGATGTCCAGAAAATCCATTTTAGTTTGGATGTATATGTGTAGATCCCCACGGTATTTCAGAACCAAATGTTGTTCGGAGTCTTTGATACCTAGCTTGGTGCGCAAGGTATGGAAGGTATCGGTGAACTCCGAAATTGCTTGGCCCCTCTCTTGCCACAGTGTGGTCTATCTCATGTACTGGTCCTCATAGTTTCTAATAGGGTAATATTTTTCCTTTATCGCATCCACAAAAAAATCCCAAGTGGGATCGACCCCATATATTTCAGACTCCTCTGTGGAACTCTACTCCCAATAAGTTTCCCACCAATGTTTGACATGGGGGAGAGCTTTAAGGAGTGTGAAGGTGATATTTTCTTTGTCGAAAAATTTGTGAATAGAGAAATAACCTTCTAGCAGATTTAACCATTTGTCTAGGGCTTCTGCATTTATCTGACCTTCAAATACAGAAATATCAAAATTAACTTGTACCTCGAAATTTTAGGTGCCTCCAAAGTGGTCTCTTGATGAACATGCACCTACTATTATTGGTAGGGGTTGAAGGATGTGGGAAAAATTCTCCATCATTTCGTCCCTTTGTCGCATGAGAGCTTGCTCAAGCAAAAGATTGATAGGATCGTTTGCTCCATCATTTTTCTTTTCTTCTGCCATTGAGGATTTCTTGGGTGTGTGAGAGAAATTGTATTCAAGAGAGACAATCTTGAGACCCAACTTGCTATACTCGGACCTGCACTGAAAAAATGATCAAGAGCAACCATCTCTGATACCACTGATCTAGATTATTTTCGACATGAAATGAGATCGGAGATATAATAAATAAATGCACAGATATATCATAGATATTCAATAAGATAACATAAATGTAGCAGAGATGCAACCATAAACACAGATATACAGTAATACATGATTTTTATTAATGAAAGAAATGTACAGAGACTGTTAAAATACAGAGTGAAAGACTCGCTAGAATGGCAGTAGCTTATCTCTGAGAAGAGATGTGACGGCTACTCGCATCCACAAGAATATGATTACAATGAGGCTCTAAAGGCCTTTTACAATAATCAGGAATGCCAAAACCCCTAGACATCCAAAAACCTAAACCTAGGAGATGAAGCACCAAAAGTCATCTGGGCCCTATTTGGGTAAGTTAGTACATCAACTTCCCTCAGTCGTAACTTTTGCATACGATCTCCGTTTTAGGCATATGATAGCTCGTTGAAAAGGTATTGTTGAGGAGATTCATTTTTGGGGCTCAATAATGCTTCCAAATGTCATTGATAACCTTTATCTTGAAAAACCTTCATTTAGGCCCTCAAAATGGCCTTGGAAGTTAAAACCTTCTAAAAATAGTAAATTGCCAAAATTGCCAGAAAATTGTTTTGAGCCAGTCGAAAAAGCTGGTGGCCACCGATATCCACCTGGATCATCAAAGGGGGGATAATATGGAATTATAGTCTCGAAGGAGTCGAGACCTAGAATCGAAGTAAGTGTCTCGTCGGAGTCAAGAACTGTAATCGAAGTCTCGAAGGGGTCAACATCTAGAATCAGAGTGGTGAAGGAGTCAACATCTAGAGTCTCGAAGGAGTCGAAGGGGGGAGAATCTAGAATTAGAGTCTCGAAGGAGTCGAGACCCTAAATCAGAGTCAGTGTCTCAACAGAGTCAGTATCAGTAATTGGAGTCTCGAAGGGGTCAACATCTGGAATCAGAGTGGTGAAGGAGTCAACATCTGGAGTCTCAAAGGAGTTGAAGGGGGGAGAATTTGGAATCAGAGTCTGGAAGGAGTCAGGACTTGGAATCAGAGTCAGTGTCTCGACAGAGTCAGTATCTGTAATCAGAGTCTCGAAGGGGTCAACATCTAGAATCAGAGTGGCGAAGGAGTCAACATATGGAGTCTCGAAGGAGTTGAAGGGGGGAGCATATCGAATCAAAGTCTCGAAGGAGTCGGGACCCAGAATCAGAGTCAGTGTCTCAAAGGAGTCAGTATCTATAATTGGAGTCTCAAAGGGGTCAACATCTGGAATCAAAGTGGCGAAGGAGTCAACATCTGGAGTCTCAAAGGAGTCAAAGGGGGGAGCATTTGGAATCAGAGTCTCGAAGGAGTCGGGACCCAGAATCAGAGTCAGTGTCTCGAAAGAGTCAATATGTGTAATTGGAGTCTTGAAGGGGTCAACATATGAAATCAGAGTGGTGAAGGAGTCAAAATCTGGAGTCTCGAAGGCATCGAAGGGGGGAGAATCTGGAATTGGAGTCTTGTAGGAGTCGGAACCTAGAATTAGAGTAAGTGTCTCGAAGGATTCAATATCTATAATTAGAGTCTCCAAGGGGTCAACATTTGGAATTAGAGTGGTGAAGGAGTCAACATTTGGAGTCTCGAAGGAGTCGAAGGGGGGAGCATTTGGAATCGGAGTCTCGAAGGAGTCGGGACCTAGAATCAGAGTGAGTGTCTCGAAGGAGTCAGTATCTGTAATTGGAGTCTCGAAGGGGTCAACATATAGACTTAGAGTGGTGAAGGAGTCAGCATCTGGAGTATCGAAGGAGTCGAAGGGGGGAGCATCTAGAATCAGAGTCTCGAAGGAGTCGGGACCCAGAATCAGAGTCAGTATCCAAATATTTAAGTGATTTGCACGTTAACACAAGGAGGATTCGATTCTGAGAGCACAAAACCAAAATTTATCTTCTTAAAAAAAACTTGCACTCTCCCATGTTTTCTCTGCTTAAAAAAATGTCCTAAATGATGCAATAAACCATTAAAGCATAAATTAGCAATACCTCATTTTGGAGGAACATAGGCAGACACGTGCGTAAAAAAACAATCTGTAGAGCCATATTAAATTTACAAGAAAAGGCGTTCTTCGGATCAAGACTTCAAAGATTGATATGAGAAACGCGGTACCTTTGCATGTCTCTAGGGAGGTGTTGATATTACAAGCCATGGGGAGAAATACAATGAGGGTTAGATCGATGGGAAAGAGCATACAAAGGCAGGCGGGCTCGTGAGCAAGAACGTTAGCGAGCACTGGACAACAATCTTTAGTTGGTTGTACCCCGATATTATCAAATCTAGTGACGAAATCGAGGCATGGTGAAACACTAAGGATGTGTTTTGTGCAGTCCGGAGAGAAATCGTGTTGTACTGAATCGGCTCCCTTGACGTCGGTTCTCTCTGCTACTAGGAATCCCACCACACCCATTATTGTAATTAGCAACCTGTAATCACCCCAACCTGCCATGGTTGTGTTGCAATATCTGCTACTGCCTAAATGTAATTTACTGTAAACCTTCATGCAACTTTCTCTCCAAACTATGCCTTCTTGAAGCATCTTGGACTGCAATTTATAGATTTAAAATCTTCTTTTAAAACTACAGGTTGTGCTTTCTCCACTCAGCTTAACTACAAGTTATGCTTTCTTCACTCAACTTAACTACAAGTTATGCCTGAATGTAATTCATTATAAACGTTCTCTCAACTTTTACTACAAATTATTGATTTATATTTATATTTATGTAACTATTTTAATAAAATAAGTATTTATATTTATGTTAAATTAGATGAAGAATGAAATATTTACTATTTTAATAAAACCCTTTTTTCAAAATTTGAAATAAGATTTTTTCAATTTCTAATTATGGATAATATTACACATTTAACCACTTCAATAAATTAAATATTTATGCAAAATTAGATGAACAATGAAATGTTTACTATCCTGGACTATTTCATTAATATTTTTAAATTGAATTTTGAAATTGAATAAAAAGACAAAATATTTAAAAAGAAAATAATTATACATAAATAGTGTTATTACTTACCATGAGTTTGAGTTTATAAAATATTAATTATATTATATTAAAGTTAATTTTCTCTTATTATTTTTAGAAAAGTAGACAAAGTTTGTAAGTTTAACAAATACTAGTTTCAATTTAAAAAATAAGAAGGTACAGACTGGATCCATGGTTACAAAAAGGTAGACACTGGATCCATGTCAATGACAAAACATAGCCATGAACAAATACAAAGTGGATCTATGTGTCAAAATATATATGAGCATAGTGAGATGGATCTATGTTCAATCTATCGATTATGGGAAATTGATGTATTCCCACTATTAATAGTGAGAGATGCTACCACTAGTGATTGCAACCCCCAAGGTACTATAAAGTCTCTAGATCATGTTTCCAGAGAAAGTGGTGTTCCCAAAGAATGTGAGTCAAAGTTGATGGGAATATATCCATAGGAAGGAGGGAATTAAGGCATCCCCCATCATCTAGCATCAGTGAACATGAGGAGAATTATTTTGAAGGTATCTGTTTGGAACAACACACCACCGAGTATGTCTCTCACATGCACTTGATGTAATAGTGCATGGAAGAGACCCTGCTAGCAATGCCCAATAATCAACGTCATTGAATGAAGTAAATATTTCCACCAATGATGACAATGAGAACCAATGTACATCATGAATCCCAATATGTGAATATAGGTCTCGATTTTGAATGCATGGGAAACCAATCAATCATGAACAAATGATTGATTTCATCTGTTAAGCATAAGGTAACCTACCAATTGTGAAAGTAGATCCAGGGTTCTATCAACTCTAGGTAAAATCAAATAAATGTTTTGTAGTTTACAAGAGATGACCCATTAGTGAAAATTCAATGGAGACCTTTCACATTGGCACAAACAAAGGACAAAGATACTGAAAATAATGAGAACAGATCGACAATCAAGAAGGTCGACATGGATGGTCAAGAAATTTGAGGAATGGATGAAACATGCTAAAACTTCCCTTGAACATAAACATGACATGATGGTGAGTTGGGAAGTAGTTGATATAAAGTGGAACATTGATATAAGTATATGACACAGGAGGCATCAACAGACTCTCCAAAGTAACTGGAAGAGTAACCAACCAATAAGTTTCAACTTCTTAAGGTCATACTAAGACCCAACTTTTTAAGTACATGACTCAAAGATTAGTGCTTTGTTTCAGGGAAACATAAATCTAGATAGTTGTGAATAAAAAAATATCTTTGTTCTTTCCCCCATCTACATTTTTCTATAATATTTGAGTTTTTGAGTCTTTTTAATATTAGTAAATATTGATAACGAATAAAATAATTCCAAAATATGGTGGAGGAAACAAGTGTTGTTCGGAAACAAAATTGGTTCCAAGTGCATGGAACATACCTATGCAAAGTGTAGGAAGGATGTGCAGGATATGGACACTCATTTGGATGTTTTCTCTAGGGATAGGGTTCTGATATGAATAGGTGAAAAATGAAAAGTAAAGTGACTAGAGAGGACCCATAAGAAACAAAGAACAAATGGAAAGCTATAAAGGCCATTAGGATCACAAGAGAAATCAATGATATGCAATGCAACAATACAACTTGAAATATAAAAATGAGAGCTCCATGGGAAGTGGATAGAAACTAAGTTGAAAAGAAGTAATGTGGCTTCAACACAAATTAATGGAGGGGATAAGATGGCTCTCGCGCCAATGAAAAAATTCAACATGGGGATCAAAATGGCAAATGACGCACTAATTAGGGAACCCATGATCGGTAGCTTGTACCACATAAATTATGACACTTTTGAATAGGGCAAAAGGATTTATGTTGCAACTTAGTAGGGTTAATCCTATGGACAAATGGAGTAGGTGACAGATAGTGCAAAATTTAAGGAAAAAATCCTAATCTTTATGCCAATTTCTAGTCCATTACCTATCGGTTAATATAGTTGCACCAAAGTGATGAAAGAATTCCAAGGAAAATGTATCCAAAGTCCTATATGTATGACAAATAACAATCAACCAAAAGTTAATAAATCCAATAAATAAACCTATGATAACAACTTGTGATTTGGAATACAAAAATTGAAAACAACAAACCTTAAAAGTAGAATATCATACAAAGAACTACATAGCCTTGCAATTTATGGATAATACTTCTTTTGGTAGAGCTCATTGTTAGGCTCAAGACAAGGATTTATTTGGTAGTCAAGTTATAAAGTCTCCAATTGGGAATAAATAAAAATCTATGATACATTTGTTCCCACGGTCTATCATTTGTCATCATGGATTCAAGGATAGCCTCATCCAAAGGAAGTTAAACATCTACTAAATTGTGTGAATTGGGAGGATTGACGACCTATATGGGTTAAATGAACTAATCATATTTCATATAATTATGGATATTATGCTCATATCTAGCATATTATATCAAAAAATACTGACAAGTAGTAGGGCATTAGGAACACAAATACTGAAATTCAAATCAAGAGAAAATATATGAATTGGTCAGATAAATAAGGTGAAGAAAGAGTTTCAATTCTGTCAATACATAAAATACTTGATCAATTACTAGAACCATGTCGTGAGAAGGAAAACTTGAGTGTAAATACACCTTCTCCGAAGTTATTGAACATCGAGGATATGGTCCCACATAATTCACTTGTGGAAGGGTAGAGTCCACTTGAATACTAGGAACACACAAAGGCTTATCCTGATCTAAAGTGGAATTATGATGGTGATCACCATATGTAAGTTGATCAATAGTGACAATGATTATATTATGAGGAAAATGCATCACCTGGAAGGAAAATGCATCACTAGGAAGAGTGTAGAATTCACAACATTCATAGAATATACATTATCACACCCAAGGAGCATATTGAGGACCAATGATCCATCCACCACTACCATATATTAGGAAATTATTCCCTCCTACCATGATAGGAAACTAAGGAAGAATCCCAAAAAATTCAATAAGGTTTCTATTAAAATCCAAGTATTGAAAAGTGGCTAACACAACCATGGGAGAACCTAAATCATTCCAAGCCAAGGAGGATAAATTTTTTATGAAGGCTCCTTCATCTACTATACATTAGAAAATGTTTTTTAATTATCTTCAAACCTTATTTGGAAATGTGTATAAGAAGGAAGGAAATGATCAACTATATTATTTCAATCAAACAAAGTCATCCTCGAACTTGGAGGGAGCATGCTCAAAGTGAATGGAATTCCCCCTTGTTCAAAAGGTTTTGAACTAGAAATGAAGAAAGCATGGGCAATAGACACATCATTCCCCAAAATAAGAGTGTTATTTGAAACATGTTACCTTAGCTCAACCACTTCATCAACCACTCATTGAATAGGTTGTTGGGAAACCAGAGGTTGTTTAGAAGTCGAAGGAACTTGCGATAGGGACCACACCCTTTGTACCTATGAAATAGAAGGGCACAAAGGAGTAATGTAATATCCCTTTAAAATTTTACAAGGGAACTTATTCTTTCATCATATTCATATATGTTTCTCAACAATAAGAATGCCCCTAGAATGAATTGCATTGGCTAGTGATCTTCCCCAAGAATGACTCATACTTTTTAGTTTCTTATCACCGATATGACTTGTAGTGACTACATTCAAGTCGCCAATATGCATCAAAGTGATTGGATTCTTTCTCACAATGTGAATTTTAGTGGTTGGTTGCTTGCCCCCAGCATGACTTGTAGTGGTTAGTGACTTGTCTCCAACATGAATTGTGTGGGTTGGATTATTACTCCCAATATTAATTTCATTGATCGGTTTATTTACCCTAGCATGAATCACATTGGCTATTTTCCTACCTCGAGTATGAATTGGAGTGATTGTATCATTTCCTCCAACATGAATTGTAGTTTTTGGTTGCACATCTCCAACATGACTTGTAGTTTTTGGTTGCACATCTCTAACATGACTTGTAGAAGTTGGTGACTTTTCCCATTGTATTTTCTTCTTCTTATTATTATTACTCTTTCTATTCTATTTATACTTTTGGTTAC
>WSFP011400184.1:0-26614 GCA_009831015.1 Picea engelmannii
GCGTTTATGTGTATTTTTGTATTTCATTGTGTTCCTACATAAATCCGGATCATTGGTAGATTGAAGGGAATACCAATGGATTTAGATGGTGTGAGCACTATGGAAGACTTTGAGGTAATTGATATAGTGGATAACACTACACCATATCCATGATTGTTGGGATTAGATTGGGATTTTGACAATAAAGATATCATCAACTTGAAGACTAGGAAAAATATTTTTGAATCAGGAGAATATAGAGTCATTGTGCCATTAGATCCTTCAGAAGGAGGAAGATATGTTGAACCTGTGACATAAAAATTCATCACAGAAGAAATAAACCAGTTGTATAGAACTACCGTGCGTGATGAATATTACATTAACCTAACAATAGATGGAATTCTTAGCTGGAGAAGCATTAGTTCTTGTGCTTCATATTCTGACACAAGACTGGAGAATTGGAAACAACACTTACTTGATATATCTACCAGAAGATGTTCAAGAATGACGCGCGCACTAAGATGGGTTGGCACATTGAATGATGAAAATGATTTAGAAGAATTTTTAACAAAGTTTGAGTTAGGAGTTTTGGAAAGTCATAGGTTACCAATTTTAGATTTTCCCTTGAAATCTACACCTACACGTTGGTGGGGTACTCATAAAGAGAAGATCTAGAACTGGTATCAATGCAAAATATTATTGTGCATCAGATTTGGCACAGAATAGGAGAATAGATATATGGAGAAATATGATGGAATGGGACAGCCCATAGAACATATATATAGATGTATAACCCAATGGAGATTGGTACCACCAGAGGAGTGGCCACATCACTTCATTCATACATTGGAAGGAATCCCAAGGAATTAGTATACAGAACTAGAACTGTGTAGAGGAACTGTAAATTGGGAAGATTTGCAACATAACTTTATGATCACATTTTCATTTGAACATGAGAATCCATAGATAGATACAACACTAAATTTGATAAAAGAGAGGATCTTTGAAGAACCTGAAGTTGAAATTGTAACAACTTCTCAGAACCAGAATCGACACACATTCAAAAAATTATTACACTGTTACCACGTCGGAGAAGATGACCCATCAAAAGAAAACCCGCACGATATTCAAATTACAGAAGTTGAAGGGGAAAGAAAAGTAGAAGGCCCAAAGTTAGAGTCATAATAATTTGTTGCACCACTGAAGATAAAGAAGGTAAAGATTGGAACATAAGAGAATCCAAATATTACAAGTATTGGTGACTATTGGGACAACGAGGCAGTGGAAAGAATAACAAAGTTACTGCATGAGTATAGTGATTTGTTTCCAGCGACATTTTCAGAAATGAAAGGGGTAGTAGGAGAACTTGGAGAGATGAAGATCCCCTTGAGACCAAATGATAGACCAATAAGACATAGACCATATAGATTGAATCCAGTATACAAACAGAAAGTGAAGACAGAGATTGATAAAATGTTAGAGGGTGGTATAATAGAACATGTCGAAGAATCTGAGTGGATTATCCCTATGGTGGTTCAGGAGAAGAAGAAAGAGGGAATAAGGATCCATGTAGAATTGAGGAAATTGAATGATTCCTTTCTTTATGATCGCTTCCTTACTCCATTTATAGATGAGGTCTTAGAGAATATATGAGGAAAAGAAGAGTACTCATTTACCGATGGATTTTCAGGGTATCACCATATCAAAATAACACTACAGGATCATCATAAGACTACATTTTTCACAGAATGGGGGTCATATCAATACATAGTGATGCCATTTGGATTGAAGAATGCCCCTGCTATTTTTTCAAGGGTAGTGGTAGTTTCATTAATGATTTTATACATAAGTTTTTGGAGGTTTATCTAGATGACTAGACACTATTTATCTTATTGAAAGATCATGTTGAAGTTTTGAGACTAATGCTAGACAGGTGTAGACAATGTCAAATATATTTGATCATTAAGAAATGCATATTCAACTCACCATTTGGAATTTTTCTAGGGCATGTGGTGTGTAAACAGGGTTTGTTGGTTGATCATGTGAAGATTGTTGTTATTGTGAATTTACCACCACCTAAGTCAATGCGCCAATTAAGAGCCACACTTGGTCATACAAGCTACTATAGGAAGTTCATAAAGAGCTATCCACATATTACTGTGCCCATGGATAAGTTTTTAAAGAATGATATCAAGTTTAAGTGGAATGATGAGTGCCAACAGAGTTTGGACATCTTGAAGGAGAAAATGGTGACTGCGCCAATTCTGATGTTTCTAGATTGGTCAAAGGAGTTTCATGTTCATGTGGATGCATATTCAATATTACTCGGATCGGTATTAACACAACCAGTAGAAGGTGACATAGATCACCCAATAACATTTGCAAGTAGGAAATTATCAAAGTCATAACAGAATTAGAATACTATAGAAAGAAGAGGCTTGGATATGGTGTATGCATTGCAGAAGTTTAGACATTATTTGTTAGGAAAAAAATTCAATATGCTCACATATCACTCTGCTCTTAAATACCCGGTCAACAAGACAATGTTGGGGGGAAGAATATGTAGATGGTTGTTGTTATTACAAGAGTTTTATTTTGAAGTAGTTGTGAAAACTGGAAGATTAAATGCAGGGCCTRATCATTTKCTCAGGATAACCAATGGGGAGGAACCAAGCAGTTTGGAGGACAATTTTCCTGATGCACAATTGTTTTYAGTGTAGATTGCTGATGAATATTTTGTTGATATAATTGAATTTTTGAGTACAAGATTTTCCCCAAGGGAGTATACCAYTGTGCAGAAGAAGAATTTGGTGGTTAGAGTTGCGGATTACCAAATTATTGCAGGAAATTTGTATAAAATAGAAGTAGACAATATTTTAAGTAGATGTGTTATGGAACATGAACATCCTATCATCTTAGMAGAAGCACATGAAGGAATAGTTGGAGGACACTATGCAGGGAATGTTACTRTGTAGAAGATACTTCGTGTAGGATTGTGGTGGCCAACAGTTTCTAACGATGAAAAAGAGTATTTTTAGAATTTTGATGTCTGTCAGAGGGTAGGAAAGCCATCTAGGAAGGATGAGATGCCATTAATACCTTAGGTAACTCTTAAAGTGTTTGACAAATGGGTAGTAGAATTTGTAGGTCCAATTAATCGAACAACTAGAAGATCGGGAGCAAGGTATATCATTACAGAGACATAATACTTAACCAGATGGGATGAATAAACAACAATAAATTATTGCAGCACATAGACTACAACACACTTCCTATTTGAACATGTAATTACAATATTTGGGTGCCCTAGGATTCTGATGAGTGATCAGGGAACTCATTTTATTAATAGTACCATTCAGGAAATGACTAAAGAATTTGAGATACACCATCAGAAGAGCACTCCATACCATCCTCAAGCTAATGGAACAATGGAATCATTTAATAAGATATTGGAGAATTCCTTATCCAAAATTTTCAATGTGAATAGGGATGGTTGGGATTTGAATATACCAATAGTATTATGGGCTTATAGAACCACATGTAAGAAACTCATAGGGAATATTCCTTTCAAATTGGTGTATGATCAAGAAGCAGTAGTCCCTTTGGAATATTTGATACCTAGTTTGCACATTGCAGCCATTACAAACATGACAGAAAGAGGCACAGTTCAAGAAATATTGTCTCAACTCATGGAATTAGAAGAAGACAGGATTATGGATGGTTTCCATCAGGAAGTAGAGAAAGAAAAGGATAAAGCTTAGCATGATAGATACATTAAGAAGAAAATTTTTAAGGAAGGAGATCCAGTTCTCCTCTATGATAGTAAATACTTACAACACCCATGGAAATTAAGGATGCATTGACTAGAGCGATATGAGATAAAGTTTGTCACAAATGGAGGTGCTCTACAACTGTAGGATTTAACAGGAAAATAAATGAAAGGATTGGTGAATGGTAGTCGATTGAAACTATATAGGGATAGTTGACCCAGTAATTCTTAGTAGTTGCATCACAGAAAAGTAGAGTTGTACATAGTGTATATAGTAGAAACTGAAAAAGAAAAAAAGAAAGAAAAAGGTAGAAAAAGAAGAAAAGAAAAAAAAAGTGGAAAAATAAGAAAGAGAAAAAATTTGGAAAAAAGGAAAAATACAAAAAGATGTAGTAAATGGATAAGTGGTAGATAGGAATTTAGATGATACAACACACAACATACAATAAGTGGTGTGAAATAATAGGAATACACTGCGCACTAGAAAAAGGTGACAAGATAGAAAACGTAGCACGTCGAGACAAAAAGCAATGGAAAAAAGGAAAAAGGAGTACAACACAACATAGCATTTATGACACAACTATAAAAGGGGAAATCGTGCATGGAAAGACTCATTTTGAATTTCTGCAAAAGAGAGACAAGGAATAAAACTGAGTGCGAGTAGGTGATTTTGAGGTGATTCAGAGAAGATTCAAAGCAACCCAGTCTAGATTTAACAGAATGGCACCACCGAAGGTTGGAGCTCCCATCCAAACTGCAAGGAAAAAACACAGTGTCGCGTGGTCGCCACATGATATGACCGAGGGGGTAAAAATTTAGCCGGAGGGAGTGGTGGACGTGGATGCCATTCCTTCACATGTCAGTGAGCCAGTGAGTCCTACACTTGTATAAGAGCTACGATTTCCAGGGATAGATGAGATGGAGGTCGAGACGTGGGGAGAAACATGAAACCCTAGCACAGAGAAAAACCCCATGCAACAACTCGGATTAGGATCACCATAACATATGGATGGGGATGATGATGAATGAATAGAGTCAAATGAGCCTAGAGGACAGGCCGAAGAAGCACAAAATCATGTTGTAGATCTAGTGCAACAATCAGAGGAAGTATTGGTGGAATATGTTACAAGCCAACAAGATTCAGGAAAAAGAGGATACACGCCAAGAAGCAGGTCCATCGACAGATACAACTAAGATAAAGGGAAAACAAACAATACAAAGATCACCATGCAAACAGAAAAAAGTAACACTGACACTGTCGGGCATACTCGAAGGAGTCAATAAACTTCATGGCATGTTAGGATGTGTGGATAAAATGAAGTATGCAGACCATGATATTTCAAACAGGGACAAGTTCCATGAGTTTGCACCACAAGTCTATATGGAGAGAAAGGGTACAGGTTCATCAAGGGTTCCAATTGTAGAGCCAAAGAAATGGATTGCAGGATTGTATAACACAAGTATCATGAACCTATTGGAAATTCCCCACTTTGGGATAGGAAAAGATGTAAATGCTTGTGTGAAACAACTATTGTCCTTAGTGCATGGGGGAGTTATATGTTTGGACAAACCGACATAAATAGATGTAGATTTAATTGCAGAGATTACAGGTTTTCCAACAGATGGAGAAAATCCAGAACAATATTTGGATGATAAGACAAAGGAGAAAGCTCTGTCAGAGGAGATGAAGAAGAAATATAGCACTAACAGAGGATCCATGGGGTTGATCATTAACATAATCAATGAACTAGCAACCAGATTGGAGACCAAGGTGATGTCTTGTAAACTTCTAAGGAAATGTAGCAAGGAAGAAGCACCTGCAAGAGTCATAGTAGCAACCATGCAGTGCGTGAATGGGAGTCTACTCATTTGGACCCCATATTTATTGAATTTTTTTTTGGATGAATGCAAGGATGCATAGGATAGTGGAACAAAGTTACACTATGCATGGCTGATTATATTGATATCTTTGGTGGGTTGGGGAGAACCCAAATACAATGGATTTTACCAAGGCCTGGGAAGTGTCGCACAACAAAGTATACAACATTATGGCACACTTCATACGCAAAAAAAGGAAGGCAAATTCCAACATATTTTTTATGTATTATGAAGAGATGCAGGAAAATCTAGCTGATACATGGAGGATACCACCAAAAGTGGTGGAAGAGCATCAACGCATAGCTAAATTTCAGGCTTCCAGACACAAAAT
Source organism: Picea engelmannii (assembly GCA_009831015.1). NCBI lineage: Eukaryota > Viridiplantae > Streptophyta > Pinopsida > Pinales > Pinaceae > Picea > Picea engelmannii. The sequence continues at coordinate 5,958 of WSFP011400184.1, forward strand.
GTGGATTCAGGTAAAAAGGGATCCCAAGAAGGTATGGCTACAATTGGGGTACTGCGTGATAAGAGAGCAAGTGTAGTGGGCCATGAAAGACTGGCATGAAGAATGGAAGGTAACAGTAGTTTCCAAGAAGGTATCAAAAGGTAAGAAACAATTAGAAGCAAGCACTTCATAGAAATCAATCAATCCAGCAACAAATACAATAAAGGAAACAAAACGTGCGAAGGAAACATAACATGCGAAGGAAACATGGGCGAGCGTAAGAGTTATAAATCCAAGGTAGAAGGACCCTATCTCCAAACTTTCATCACAGGAGAAGGACTGCACAGAAGTAACAAATGGAGGAGTACAAAAGGATAACAATGTTCCTATACAGGAGGAACTAGGAGGAGGAGATATACCAGACATGGAAATCCCAGGTACAACAACATAGACAGATACCTTGCCCACGAAGAGGACAATATTGTAGGAAACAAGTCAATGCAAGAAGATGAAGGGACATAAGGGTTTTCCTGAGCTCACATTGACAGAGGATGATGTCGAGTTGGTTGCATAGAAAGTATAGGACCGCACAATAGATGCATGGTAGGATGCATAGAAGCAAAGGGAATAAATAGTTAAGAAGTTGACAGAGGTTAAGGAGGCATTGGAACAACTAGAACTCACTACAATGCAATAGACAAAATGGGCACAACAAAAAATACCTCAAGAAAGATCAGTTCCAGTGTAGGAGAAAGTATAGATAATATCAATGGGGAGTGAAAATTTTTGCATATCCCAAGAGATGTTGTAGGTGGAAGAGGAGACAGCACAAAATAAATTAAAGGACATTGATCATTTGGACTTGGCACTACCAAAAGTTCCAATGAAGGCACTGTAAAAAATGCAAATCAATGTCATGCAGGAGATACAATCGATGGAACACACAAAAGCGACAAGTCTACAACTAGACAATGAAGTAAAGAGGACACTGGAGTTGAAAATCAATTGGGTGTAGTTCGAAAGAGATACAATAAAGCAAAATATTGAAAAAATAGAGTAGAAAGTGGAGGAAGTGTTTAAAACAATTATTGACAGTGCACAAGAAGGGGAGAGTTTACCTACAGAGGAGAAGATTAAGAAGATAATGCAGGCTATGGAGAACTATAGAAGCCACATTATAGATTTGATGGAATTCCTAGTACTTACCACACCACCATAGGTAAGAACATAGAGGGAGAAAGAGGTTACAAGTCATAAGGAGAATATTGTGCAGAGCATTCAGGAAATCACAGAGTTGTACAAAAAAAACTCACAATTATGGACAGATTTGCAGGAAGATGGAAAACTGTAGGAGCTAGACAAAAAAGAAGAAGGTGTAAACACAACACTATAATACTTAAAGAAAAATAACGAGATGATGACAATATTGGATAGATTGAGGAATGCACAATAACTGAAGAAATTGCAAGCATAATTGAAGAGCATACAAGCAGAGAAGTAGGCAAAGTAGGCACAGTTGGAGCCATTGCAAGAAAGTGTAGAGAAAACATTGACTGAGATTGATGAATTTAAGGGTCAGGTGGAACAAGTTGGATTGAAGAATGAAGAATTGTTGAAGGAGCCTATCATTGCACAAACTATGGATAATTTTGCAGAGAAGAGTGCACAATTAAAATATAAAGTTGAAGACACTTCAAGCATGTTCCAGGAATTTGAGAAGTCAGTGCAGGAGGCACACACTACTTGAGTGGCTCAGGATGAGCCACATGTGAGTGTTGGGGGCCTGTTGGCGTAGGAAATTTTGGGGAACAACACAACAATCAAGGAATACAGTTAGAAAAGGGACTAGAAAAGGAGCGTGCACTGGATAATAAGGAAAAAAACACAAGGAAGATGGAAAGGAAGAAAGGAGGACGTGGATCAACCGCGCACAGGAAGTTATAAAGTGGAAAAACCTAATCCACTTAGAGTTTGATTTTTGGTCATTATTGTAACAGGTTTTAACCCATTTTTGTAGTATAAATATGTATGGTAAGATCTGAGGAGATCTAATGACACTAGTTAGGAGAGTAGGAGTTCATGAGTTAGTTTTTGGTATGAGTTTTGTTGAGAGTTGTGGAGATAATAGTGATATGATGTATGAGTCCATTTTTGGAGAGAAAAACATGAATTGTAACTGAGGGTAAGGTCTTGGTGCGATCTTGTCAGCCTCACCATTACCAATAACTTTGGCTATATTCATATGTAATGTGTGCAACACAATAACTTGATGAAGATGAATAAAAGAGCGAATAATGCCAGATCTTTGTGCACATAGAACCGGGGGGGTGAACCATGATAAAACCTTGTGTATCTGTGTGGAATGTTTTCTTTAATTCTGTTAGTTATGTTGAATGAAGTGGAATACCTTTTCTTCCGGAGGTGTTCAGATTACATGTTCTTCCAAGATACATAGTCAATGACTGAGCCAACATGTTTCTGAGTTCATTTTGGCGAGAGATGTTCAGGTTATCAGGAACATATTTGACACCTAGTACTAGTCACCACTCCCAGAGAGATGGGAAGACAAATATAATGAACAAGTGGATTGAGGGATACCTGCAAAACTATATTTCAGGTCAGTAGAGGGCGTGGATACAATGGTTTCATCTCAGGGAGTACTGCTACAATACCACTTATCACATGTACACCAGGATGATTTTATTCATGGAATTATATGGTTCTGATGCTCCATCATTTTTGGACTTGGAATTTAGATAGAGCAAGCCCTCCAAGGAAAAGGATTGGTTGTAGGAAAGAAAAGACTTCTTGAGAGTCCTGAAGGAGAACTTATAGGTAACCCATAATCAACATAAAATATATGTAGGAAGGCATAGGGTGGAGCGCGGCTTTGAAGTTGGGTAATTGGTATTTCTAAGGTTGTAACCATACATACAGTCCTCACTGAAGAAGAGTGGTACAAAGAAACTGAAGCCTCGCTTCTATGGACCACATAATGTGGCATGGAGAGTCAGAGAGGTGGCATATGAGTTGGAATTGCAAGAGGGTAGCAGGATCCACAACATATTCCATATATCTTACCTCAAGAAGGCGTTGGGGAAATTGGTGACCACTTCAATAGATATTTCTCCACTGGATGAGGAAGGCTAGTTGGTTCTGACTCCAGAGAGAATTATTGATGTCTGAGAGATGAGATTGAGGAGCAGAGTCATTCAGGAGTACTTGATCATATGGAGAGGTTTTCCCACAGAGGATGCCACTTGGGAGGGGGAACAAATATTACACCATCCCGGGTTGGAGTTGCTTGGGGATAAGAAATATCAGGATGGGAGGATTGTGATGCCCCCTTCCACTTGATCGTGACAGAGAATGACTTAGTGTAACACCCATGTTTCCCAAATTTTATAAATATAAATATATTTTCCAAGAGACTATGGCAAACTTGATATGTGTGAATGTTTGATTTGAGGAACCCTTGCATAAAAGGTCAATGAATGCAATTTCTATTATTAATATAAAATGGATAAGTGTTGCATGACTACTGAAAGTGGGGGTTTTCCAAGATAGACCACAAATGATATGAAAGATATGGTGAGGAGAACCAAGAATGGTTGAGATAACCCCCACCAAAACAGTACGTTGCTGGATTTAATTACCCAGGACCAAAACAATCCTCTGACCCAGGAATGAATTACAGTCAGGTTGGTAGGTGGGAAGACCTCCTCAAGAGTTAATGAGGGGATGGGGCAGAGCACCCATCTGTAAGGATTTCAGACCTGACCATAGATTGGGAATTTGGGCCACACACAATCATGCTAAGGAAGGCAAGAAAGGAAGGCGTGGTGGGTAGAGGAAGGCCTACAAAGAGAAGAAGAGAAGAGTGACTAAGCGCTCAGGTTCAAGGAGAACTAAGAACGAGTGTGTTCTGGTCACAAGATGTGACTAGAAGAGTTATGATACAAGCTAATAAATGAGGGTGTTGAGTGACTAAGGAAGTAATCAGGCAGGCCTCCTTGCTTGGTATAGAGAAAACCCATTTCCAGATCCCGTGGGAGGAGGAGAGTAACCTCCATCCCTGATTGTTGCTGATCCAGAAGAAAGAATTCTCTCTCAGAGCATCGTGGTCTAGCTCAGGGGTGACCAATGGTAAATCCATTAGGAGTGACTAAGCCTATGGTTGGGTGGAAATAGGCACCCCTTTCAGCAGTCACATCACGTCATCTAGTTCTGATAAGTGTTTCCATACTTTGTGTTTTGAAATGGAATAATGAATGAATGCATGTATTTATACATCTAGGAATGGTCTATGTAATGAATGATCAAGTTATGTGTATGGATTTACCTTCTTGTGGAATTATGCTTCTGATTGATCATCTAAATGCCCCAGCCTAGCCTTTGAGATGTCTTGGGATGTAAACCTGTAGGAGGGATGGGATAGAAAGCATCGCATCAATCTAACTATGTCGGTTTGAAGAGGATATATCCTTTAGACTCCTTGCTATGAAACCGAGATATCATGCCCAAGTCCTTAGAAAATCCACGATGAGGAAATGTGTTTAAATCGCGAGAGTTAGAAGGAACCGTGTGACCAACACCCAGGAACCTTATGCTAAGCCTAAGGGAGCTAAGTCCTTCTAGCTTCGGAAATCCATAAGTCCGAGACTTCAGAGTATTGTCGGCCCAAATAGTCACAAACCGGATGAAGGTGACCGAGATTCACGGTTACTAGTAAGGTCGACCGATGTTGGGCGGTTTCCCTAGTGGTAAGAGGAACCTATCTTACCAATTAAACTGAGATCCAAATCCCCATCACGAAGTAGTGCTAGCCACCTATCGAGAATGTTTGGGGGTTCCCTCAGCCATTAGATTTATGCTGAGGTGACTTTGGTGGAGTACCACTTCGGGAGAATGGAGATGCCATAGCATCAAACTCCTCGAATGTCGAAGTTACGAAGTAAAGGAGAGCCATAGATTTGGGGAGATCGTTTGGAGCCCCGTCTATCATCTGATCATTTAGAAGGAGGGACCCGCACATGATACTTCAACGAAGTCCTGCTTTGAGAGAATGGAGTGGTAGTAAAGCCAAAACCCTCGAAGGCTAGAGCCGCGAAGTGACTAGGACCGTAGATCTAGGGATCCTTTGGGTTCTTTCCTAGCTATCATATTTACGATGTAGTCAGCCCAACGTTGACTGCTTCGGGAGGACAGGGGTATTGTAACGCCAAAATCCCTGAAGGTTGGAGTCATGAAGTAATAAGGACCATCAATCCTCGGATTCTTCAGGATCCCTCTTAGTCGTCGATATGCAGGGGAGGCGTGGCACTAGATCCTTTTATCCGGAGACTTGGCACCCCATGGGGATTTGAGGTGTGGTGTGTCAATAAGATATGAAGCCCAAAGTGACAAGAGACTTCGATTCAAGGATGCTTCAGGACTTTTCCTAACCGTCAGATCTAGGTTGTGGTCAGCCCGATGCTGACCAACTCCGAGAGAAAGGAGGAGTTTGCATTGCAAAAACCTTGAAGGCCAGAGTCACGAAGTAACGTGAGTTGTGGATCTACGAAACTACGTGGCYGGATCTCAACTGTGAGATTCAAGGGATGTTAGAAGGTTGTCAGTCTGGTGTGATGTGGCAAGCCAAYGTCACTAGGGTGATGTGGACCCATGATYGATGTGCCACGTGTCAGCTTGATTTGTTCTTTTCATAGACCCTATATGCATATTAGAATGTSACATGTGTCACCCTGGCCCTTCTACGTTTCAACCCCTGATACGTTCTTGCCTAGCCAAAGTGGTTGGGAAAKTGACCGGAACTYCRGGAATCTRGGACTTCGGGACTMCGGAGGATTTGGAGTGTAGTATTGTAGAAAGACCAAACGACCCRAAGGCTGGAGCCACGTGGCAAGTTTACGGGACTTCGGGAGTTCRGGACTCTGGGAAGTCTCGTGCGTAGATAGTAAATAGGCATTCAATGCCGAAGCACCATAGCATTGAAGTGTCAAATTCCCTACTAGCCTTCATATTAGACGCGTGTGTGTTAGGTTAACATTGAGTTCGTCATCGGCTTAAGCRATGAATGGACCTTCCCTGTGAGTGGAGAGAATCTRGTAATGGATTCCCGTGGATACTACGTGGATCCTAACCGATGAATTCCCGAAGACCCTTCATGGGAGCATGTCTTCCAATCTTGCACTCAAATACGAGCATGATGACTGTGCTTGGAGAGCCCTTGATAAGAAKAAATACGATAGATACAGGAAAGGAGGATTCGATCTAAGAAGGAAGATGGAAATTTGAATGCCCTATCCCTAGGAAATCCTTTAAGGGGTTAGGTGTGTTACAAATTGGTATCAGAACATGGTTACAACACTTGGCCTTCTTAGGCTCATGGATGAGTCGCGTAAAAACCATATTTAAAGGAATTTTAAGGGTGACACCCTATCTTACCTCTTTCCTAAAGAGTCTGGTTAAAATTTTAGTGATGAAAAGAATGATAAGAAATATGAACTATGTTTTGTTCATAAACTAATAGATTGTTGGCTAACAATAGGTTTTTTTCCAGCACTCAAGCAGTCAGTAAATCATGGGAAAACTACAAGTATAAAGGATGGTGACGCACTAGGAAGTGGGGGATGGATCCCACAATAGAGATGAAGAATCTGATGAAAGGAGGGAGGTGGAAACACCTCCGGATTTTGTTGAAACTGTAAGGAGCCTCATGACCGAGTTACAGAGTTGCAAGGCCGACAACGAGAGATTGATAAAGGAGCAAGAAAAAAAATGGAAATTAATGCAGTCTTGCTACAGAGTTTATCTGATATACAGAGGAAACTGGAGCATGGAACCATAACCAGTTAGCTGGACTGATGACATACGAAGAGAAATCAAAGTCGAACTGAGATACGAAAATGTGGTCCCATAAGTGGCCACCCTAGGAGTAGTACCTCAAGGAAGGTCCAACCTGGAGGCAGGAGACGCTCATCGGGAGAGTCCTCTAGAGAGGAAACTGAAAAATCAGAGGGATCTTCTAGTAGCAAAGCTAGCTCACATTCTCAAAGGAAAGGAAATAAGAAAAATCATTCCAAAATTCATGATCCTGAAGATTTCAAGAAAGCCAAACCACCCTCTTTCAATGGAGATATTGAGAAGGGGGAAGAGGTGAAATCTTGGTTACTTGGTTTAAAGAAGTATTTCAGAGTCCACGACTACTCTGAAAACTTGAAGGCTCGAATATCCATCTTCAAACTGAATGGAAACACTTCCATTTGGTGGGAAGACCTTAGGAATGTGAAAGGGATCCATGAGAAGGAATTGTCATGGAAACAATTTGAGAAATACTTCAAGAAGAAGTATCTATCAGAAAAATAATTCGATGGGAAGACTAAGGAGTTCTATGAACTCAGGTTGGGACAACTCACCATAAAGGAATATATCAATAAATTCCTTGAGCTACTGAGGTATGTACCCTACATAAAGGATGAAAAGGCAAAAGTGCAACAATTTATTAGTGGATTACCTCAGACCTACTAGGACAAGATTGAGTTTGAAGAGCCAAATACCTTAGAAGACACTACCTAGAAGACAAGGTATTGTTATGAATAGTTTGGGAGTAAGACAGAACCCCACGAGGACTAGAAGAATAAATCCTCAATATTTAAGAACTATGGGAAGGGTTCTAGGATGAGCCTTCCTATTAGAACTGTGTATCAATAGAATATCCCCTCCCATAGTGGAAATAAACCTTTTGGAGCAACCCCAAGAAAGAATGATAATCCAAAGAAATAACCCTTGAAATGTTGGGGTTGTGGAGAAGAACATCTACTGAGGGATTGTCCACACAGACAATAGAACAGTAGGCGAGTCTACAATATACGAGAAGCTACCATAGTCAATGATGTGGCTAGGATTATGCCATAGATTTATGCAGACTTAAATAATAACCAAGCCGACCACCAAGCCTCAGTGGTGGAGATGGAAGATATGATCGCCAACTGTCTAGTTTCTATTTTAATTGACCCTGGTTCTAATTTGAGTTATGTGGCCCCTTAGACTGTTGATAAGTGTAAAATGAAACCAATTAGACATGTTAAGCCATGGTTGGTACAAATATCCACTAGAACCAAAAGGAAAGTAGCAGAGGTCATACCATCTTGCCAATTCATTATGGATGGATTTCCCACCCAAGTGACCCTTAACATACTTCCCCTAGGATCTTATGACCTGTTGGTTGGTATGGACTGGTTAGCCACTTATAAAACCAAGTTGGACTGTTACCATAAAACTCTGGAGTGCGAAAATGAAGAAGGGGGGAAAATAAACCTTCAAGGGATTCAGAGACCTGTCTCATTGAGATGAATATTAGCCCTTGAAATGAAAAAGTATTGCAGGAAGGGATGACCTGTATATGCAATACAGGCGTTGGAATCTATTGAGGATGACAAACCAAACCTAGAGGACCACCCCATATTAGGAGAGTATAAAGACGTGTTCCTAGAAGAGGTATCGATTTTACCTCCAAGAAGAGACATTGACTTCTCCATAGAACTTGCAACATGAGCAGTGCCAGTGTCTAGGACGCCGTATAGGATGAGTACACTAGAGCTAGTTGAGCTCAAACTATAGCTAAAGGAGATGATGGAAAAAGGATACATCTGACCCAACATGTCTCCACAGGGAGCACTTGTCTTGTTTGTGAAGAAGAAAGATGGCACACTTCGATTGTGCATAGACTATAGACAACTCAATAAGACAACCATAAAGAACGAGTATCCCTTATCAATAATCGATGACTTTTTTACCAATTAAGGAGTGCTTCCATTTTCTCAAAGATTGAATTAAGTTCTGGATACCATCAAGTCTGAATCAAGGATGAAAACATCCAAAAACAAACCTTCAACACAATATATGGTCACTATGAATTTGTGGTGGTGCCATTTGGATTATCCAATGCCCCTGCCACTTTTATGTGCTTGATGAATAATGTACTCAGCAAATTCCTAGACATATTTGTATTAGTTTTCATTGATGATATTCTAATATACTCTAAGAAAAGAGAGGATCATGAAGAACATCTTAAATTAGTGCTTCAAGTACTAAGAGATCATCATCTCTATGCTAAGTTTAGCAAGTGTGACTTTTTCTAGAAGCAAGTCCATTACTTAGGCCATGTTATTTCCGAAGGAGTGGCAATAGACCATGACAAGATCAAATCTATCATGGAATGGACTACCCCAAAGGATGTATCTGATATTAGATCCTTTATGGGCTTAGAAAGATACTATAGAATTTTCATAGAAGGATTTTCCAAGATTGGTTGTCCAATCACCATCCTTCAGAAAAAGGGGGTTAAATTCACTTGGAACTCAAAATGTGAAGAAATATTTCAAGAACTGAAATACCTTCTAACTCATGCACCTATGCTGAAGATTGCAAACCATGATACCGACTTCCTCGTGTGTACATATGCATGTAAGGAAGGACTCAGAGGGGTCCTTATGCAATAAGGACATGTAATTTTCTATGAATCTAGAAAATTGAATGAGCACGAAATCAATTATGTGACCCATGATCTAGAGTTGGCTGCCATACTGCATGCTTTAAAAATGTGGAGGAATTACCTCATGGGTAGGAGATTTGTACTTATGACAGACCATTGTGGGTTGAGGTACCTGTTTGATCAACCAAATATCAATGCTAGACAAGCTAGGTGGATGGCTCTCCTTAGTGAGTTTGATTTCAAAATCAAACACATCAAAGGAAAAGAAAATAGGGTGGCCGATGCCCTTAGCAGAAGTGTAAAAATGATTCACCTGGAAGCGGTAAGCACCTATGAAACGGATGTCATGGAGAGAGTCAAGAATGCACAAGAAACAAATGCATTTTTCAAGACCGTGATGTCATACTTAAAGCAAGAGCCCACATGGATAAAGTATGAAGGCTATCATATGTTGGATGAAGGACTGCTGACCTATAGAAACAAATTGTATATTCCAAGTTGTGATGACTTGAAGAGGTTCATAATGGATGAACTACACAAGAGACCATATACTGGTCATCCATGGTCATCCAGGTTATTAGAAAATGATCACGACCACTAGGAAACAATTCTATTGGCCTGGATTGAAAAAGGACACAACTGACTATCTAGCTAAGTGTCTAGAATGCTGACAAGTTAAGGAAGAACACCGACATCTAGCAGGATTGTTACAACCTCTACCAATTCTAGAATGGAAATGGGAAACCATCTCCATGGATTTCATCATCAGATTACCAAAATCGGCCAAGCATAATGATGCCATCATGGTAGTGGTGGAAAAATTTGAGCAAGTCTTCTCACTTTGTTCCTGTCAGGTCAACTTGCAAGGCAATAGATATTGCCAACATCTTCATGAAGGAGATATTCAAACTGCATGGCATTCCTAGGGAGATTATATCTGACATAGCCACAAAATTTACTTCAAGCTTTTGGAAGTCCTTAATGGCTAGTTTTGAGACTAAATTGTTGTTTAGCATAGCCTATCACCCTCAAACGGATGGACAAACAGAAAGAATGAACCAAATATTAGAAGACATGTTAAGGATGCATGTAATGCATCAGCCTAAGAAGTGGGAAGACTACCTGCCACTGGTATAATTTTCTTACAACAACAATTATCAAGAGTCATTTAAGATGATCCCTTTTGAATCCCTCTATGATAGACAGTGCAAGATTCCAATCGACTGGACTAATCCAGTGGATATAATTACAATCAGACCTGACATGATGAAAGAAATGGAACAACAAGTGATTCAAATTAAGAAAAATCTGAAAACTGCTCAGGATATACAGAAGAGTTACACCGACAGAAAGAGAATTCCCAGAGATTTCAAGATAGGAGACCATGTCTATCTTAGAATTAGATCCAGGAAGAGTTCCCTGATAATGGGAGTTTGTGCCAAGATGCCACCTCGGTATTGTGGACCCTTTGAAATATTAGATAGAGTGGGACCTGTAGCCTATAGGATAACACTCCCTCCCACATTGAAGGCACATAATGTTTTCCATGTTTCATTATTGAAGAAATATGTACATGATTATAATCATCTAATTGACTGGTCTGTGATTCAGGTGGAGTCAGAGGGAGAATTCCTTCCATAAAATCAATGTGTACTAGACAGGAAGGAAACGTCACTCAGGAACATAACCATTACATAGGTCAAGGTGTAGTGGAAATACTTTGGCCCAGATGAGGCTACATGGGGAATGGAGGATGCCATGAGACATGCATATCCATTTTTGTTTACTTCTGTATATACAGAGCACATTGATAGATAGAACATCGAGGATGATGTTCCTTTAAGGGGGAGGGGATTGTAACACCCTTGTTTCCCCCAGTTTGTAAATATAAATATATTGGCCAAGAGACTATGGAAAACTCGATATGTGTGAATGTTTGATTTGAGGAACCCTTGCATAAAAGGTCAATGAATGTAATTTATTTTATTAATAGAAAATGAATAAGTGTTGCATGAATGCTGAAAGTGGGGGTTTGCCAAGATAGACCACATATGATATGAAAGAGATGGTGAGGGGAACTAGGAATGGTTGAGATAACCCCCACCAAACTAGTATGTTGTTGGATTTAATTACTCGGGACCAAAAGAGTCCTCTGACCCAGGAATGAATTACAGTTAGGGTGGTAGGCAGGAAGACCACTTCAAGAGTTAATGAGGGGATGGGGTAGGGAATCCATATGTAAGGCTTTCAGACTTGACCATAGACTAGGAGTTCAGAACACATGAAATCTTGCTGAGGAAGGAAAGAAAGGAATGCGTGGTGGGTAGAGGAAAGCCTACGAAGAGGAGCAGAGAAGAGTGACTAAGCACTCAGGCTTGAGGAATACTGAGAACGAGGGTTTTCTGGTCGTAGGATGTGGCTAGCAGGGTTATGATACAAGCTGATAAACGAGGGTGCTGACTGGCTGAGGAAGAACTCAGGTAGGCCTCCTTTCTTGGTATAGAGAAAACCTGTTGCCAAGATCCCGTGGGAGGAGGAGAGTAACCTTCATCCCTGACTGTTGCTGAGTCGAAATAAAGAATTATCTCTCAGAGCATCGTGGTCTAGCTCAGGGGTGGCCAGTGGTAAATTCGTTAGGAGTGACTGATCCTATGGTTAGGTGGAAATAAGCACCCCTTTCAACAGTCGCATCATGTCATCTGGTTCTGATAAGTTTTTCCATACTCTGTGTTTTGAAATGGAATAATGAATGAATGCATGTATTTATACATCTAGGAATGGTATCTATAATGAATGATCAAGTTATTTGTATGCGTTCACCTTCTTGTGGACTTATGCTTCTGATTGATCATCTAGATGCCCCATCCTAGCCTTCGAGACATCTTGGGATGTAAACGTATAGGAGGGATGGGATGGAAATCATCGCATCAATCTGACCGTGTCGGTTTGAAGATGATATCTCCTTCAAAATCCTTGTTGTGAAAACAAGATATCATGCCCAAGTCCTTAGAAAATCCATGATGAGGAAATGTGTTTAACTCACGAGAGTTAGAAGGACCCATGTGACCAACACCCAGGAACCTTGTGCTAAGCCTAAGGGAGCTAAGCCCTTTCTGGATTCAGAACTCTGGAAGTCTAAGACTTTGGAGTATTGTCAGCCCAAATAGTCACAAACCGACCGAAGGTGATCGAGAGTCATGGTTACCTGTAAGGTCAACCGAAATTGGGCAATTTCCCTAGTGGTTAGAGGAACCTATCTTACCGATTAAACCAAGATCCAACTCCCCATCACGAAGTAGCGCGAGCCACCGATCAAGAATGTTCAAGGGTTCCCTCAACTGTTAGATCTACGTCAAGGCGAATTCAATGGAGTACCACTTTGGGAGAATGGAGATGCCATAGCATCAAACTCCTTGAATGTCGAAGTTATGAAGTAAAGGAGAACTGTAGATTTGGTGAGATCGTTAGGAGCCCTGTTTACCGTTCGATCATTCAAGAGGAGGGACCCACACACAGTACTTCGGTGAAGTCCTGCTTTGGGAGAATGGAGTGGCAGTAAAGCCAAAACACCTGAAGGCCAGAGCTGCGAAGTGACCAGAACTATAGATCTAGGGATCCTTTGGGTTCTTTCCTAGCCGTCAGATTTATGATGTAGTCAACCCGATGTTGACCACTTCAGGAGGACAGGGGTGTTTTAATGCCAAAATCCCCAAAGGCCGGAGTCACGAAGTAATGAGGACCGTTGATCCTTGGATTCTTCAGGATCCCTCTCAACCGTCGATATACAGGGGACGTGTGGTGCTAAATCCTTTAGTCTAGAGACTGGGCACCCTGGGGGCTTTGAGATGTGGTGTGTCGATAAGCTCTGAAGCCCGAAGTGATGAGAGTCATCGATTCGAGGATGATTCATAAATTTTGCTAACCGTCAGATCTAGGCTGTGGTTAGCCCGATGCTGACCAACTCCGGGAGAAAGGAAGATTTTGCATTGCAAAACCCCTGAAGGATATAGCCACGAAGTAATGTGAGCCATGGATCGATGGAACTACGTGGCCAAATCTCGATAATGATATTCAAGGGATGTTAGAAGGCTATCAGTCTGGTGTGACATGGAAATCTGAAATCACCAAGGTGACGTGAACCCACGATCGATGTGCCACGTATTAACTCGATCTGTGATTTTCGTAGATCCTATATGCCTATTGGAATGTGACACATGCCACCCCTGGCCCTTCTACGTGTCAACCCATGATATGTTCCTTCCTAGCCAAAGTGGTTGGGAAAGTGATCGGAACTCTGGGACTTCAGGACTCCGTAGTATTTGGAGTGTAGTATTGTAGAGAGACCAAAAGGCTCGAAGGCCAGAGCCCCATGGAAAGTTTACGGGACTTCAGGACTACGAGAAGTCTCATGCGTAGATAGTAAAGAGGCGTTCAATGCCGAAGTGTCGAATTCCCTGCTGGCCTATGTGTTAGGTTAGCATTGATTCCATCATCAACTTAAGTGATGAATGGACCTTCCCTGCGAGTGGAGAGAATCTGGTAATGGATTCTCATGGATGCTACGTGGATCCTAACCAATGATTGCCCAAAGATATTTCACCGGAGCATGAATTCCGATCTTGCACTCAGATACGAGCATGCTGACCGCAGTTGGAGAGCCCTTGATAAGAAGGAATACGATAGAGACAAGAACGGAGGATCCAATCTAAGAAGGAAGATGAAAATTCAAATGCCCTATCCCTAGGAAATCCTTTAAGGGGTTGGGTGTGTTACAGTTAGTAGCCTATATGAAACTCATAGGCTATAGTTAGTAAGTAAAGGGAGTCAAGGTGGGTTTATTTGATGTCACTTATCTAGAAGGTGTTATAATTATAAAGTGGCATTTAATCAAAAAGGTAAATTATTAATTACTTAAACATTAAAAGTGACTTTTAACGTTTAAGTAAATATTAAAGGGGAAATAAGGGTCATGTTTAATTTGGTCAAAAAGGGGGAAAGATATAGAAGGCTCAAAATAAGAATGAAAGGAGGGGTAGTGCTTCACTTTGGCATTATGATTTGGTCTCTTGTTTGGAGTTCTCTTTGAGCCAAGTTTTCGTTGGGGTTTTGAAGAAACCGTTTGATTGTGGGTTTGGTTTCGGTGGTACAATATCCACCCTAACTAAACCAATAGGGTAATCCATTGGAGCTTTATCTTCCGATTTTTCTTCGATTTATTAGTGCATTGATTTGCTGGGAGGACCGATTTATATTTTTTTTGCATACCAGTTCATCATTTTTGGCAAGACATGGAGATTGGTAGCAACAATGAGGGAATTTGTGGAGGCCATGGTGCTTAGGAGGTTCATTGGAGGGTTTAGGAGCACCAAAAGCCTCCCTATTTTTTGATTTGTGTTGAGAACTGTGCCATGTAGGTACTAGAGCAAGGCCTCAAGCCCCTTTGAGATGCAACATCGACTAGGATAGAGGGCCATGGGCTTAGGATAAGGGTCGAGAGTCAAAACTATAGAACCGAGGGGGGTTTGAGGAGGGTTGAGACCCTCATTTGCTGAGCAGAGAAGAGTAGAGGGGCCACAAGGGTATTCTGTAGGCTAAGGGGCATAGAAGGGGAGTAGTAGGCTCTTGGGAATTGAGTTGAGAGAGTTTGATAAAGAGTCCGAGTTCCATAGAAATTGGAAAGAGGAGACTGGTGAAGGAAACAAGCTACTTGGAGAATATTCTAGTAGCGCAAAAAAACTATTGCGGAATTAATGGCATCATTTACAAGTTTTTCTTATTATTCTGTGTTTGATTAAAGTATGGTAGCTATTATAACAACCACTAGAGGCTCTAATATATTGGTGTTTCCATCCATAATAAAAGATTCCAATGTTATCTCTTATGTTTGATGTTCACTTGGTTTTTATGCAACATGTTTGATGAAACAAATACTATGGGAATACTTGCAAATTGTTTGTAGAAAGTTGTCTATCAAGATTTTTGTATAAGGACATAAGAATGCAAATTGTTTGACATAATTATAAAATCAGAAACACTTTAATTTCCATCATATCCTAGCACTGTAGATTTGGGGATATTACACATCAATATCGATTATGGTTGCTCATTTGGTTTCCTACTATCATTGTGTTATTATTATATCTCCACTCATTTATTTTGATTATTCCATGTATTTTTATATTAGGTGCTTTTATGGTTTCATGTCAATTACTAATTCTGTTGATGCTCACAGCCTTGCCTCAATGATTGTTGTCTCCCATGGTGATGTGGGTGGTGTATACACCAGTCTTAGCTATCGATTCTTCTTTATTTGATTGTTATCCTGAGGTTCCTTTGAGGAATGGTGCTCCATAGTCTCTTCTTCCTTTTTATTCCATTATTAGGGCTCTCCTTTAGGTGCTACTATAGGCTATTCCTCTGATTTAGCCTCTAAATATTCATTGAATGTGTTTGTAGGTACTCCAATTAGTTTCCTTGCAATTAATTCTTCATGTACTTCCTTTGATCAAGGTGGATATTGGTGGCCAACCACCTCTTCCAACTAGCTCACATACAAGTTTCATCTTGGCAGTTACATTTTATTTTTTATTTTTTATCTTGGCAATGTTTTTCTAGCTTTTTCGGGTCTTAAACTTCTGGAGTCATTTTGAGGCCTTAAACAACGGTTTTTGGGCCTKCTATAGTCACACTATTGATGTAKTTAGGGTGTGATGACACAATGTGTAGTCTTTGGATAAAAMTTTCTAATGGGCTATCATGTGCCTAAAACAAAGATCGTATGCAAAAGTTACGACTCCGGGAAGTTGATGTACCAACTTACCCCAACGAGGCCCACATGAATTTTGGTGCTTCATMTCCTAGGGTTAGGTTTTTGGATGTCTAGGATTTTGGMATTCATGTTTGATGTAAAAATGCCATAATAGCCTCATTTTACTCATCTTTTTGTGAATGAGCGTAGTCGTCACATCTTTTCTCGAATATAAKATGCCACCATTCTAGCAAGCTTGTTTGAGTATGCAATTTTATAGTTTCAACATATTTCTCATTTAATAGAAGTCAAGTTTTACTATATATCTGTTATTAKTCATTGTATCTATGTGTTAATATTATATATCTATGTTTACATTTTGTTTCGCACATAAATATGGATTAGTGGTATCAAAGCAATCTTCTCTTCATTTGTTTCTCTATGCATGTCCCCAATGAGGTCAGGGTATAAGCAATGGGGACTTGAACTAGTTGAGCCTTTGCAAGATAGACCTCTCCGAACCCAACGACCACTCACGGGGGAAGAAAAGAGAGACGATGGGGCAAGAGATCCTTTTAAACTTTTTATTTAGGAATCTCTCTCGTGAAAAAGGAACGAGATGATGGATAATTTTGCACAAATCCTTCAATGGTTGCCAACATGAAACACATCTACCTCAAGCGGAGGTGCCACCCCCTTCAAGGTACATATCAATTTTGATATTCCTATATTTAAAGGTCAAATAGATGTAGATGTTGTAGACAAATGGTTAAACCTTCTAGAAGGGTATTTTTCTATCCACAACTTTTCAAGGCCATTCCCCATGTCAAACATTGGTGGGAGACTTTTTCTGAGCAAAAGGAAACATAGGGATATACATTATTTATAGTTGCACCCACTTGGGGTTTCTTCAGGGATTCTATCAAGGAACAATACTACCCTATTAGAAGTTATAACGAAATATATACAAGATGGACCACATTGCGATAGGAAAGGGACCAAACAGTGCCAGAGTTCACCAATGTCTTCCATACCTTGCACACCAAGCTGGGTATGAAAGACTCTAAGAAACATATGGTTCTCAAGTACCATGATGGTCTACATAGATACATCTAGACATAAATGGAGTTTCTGTACATTTCGTCCTTGGGCGTGGCCTATCGATATGTTATCAAAATCAAGCAAAATATTAAACAGAAGACGCGACAGTTTAGGTAGAGACCCCCTCACAATAGAAGTAGGGAAAAGGAGGCCCTAACCTGCAAAACAAAGGGTAGATCAAAGAATGGACAGCCTTAGGAAAACCAGTCCAAACTGCAAAGAAAGAAGGAAAATGGGAAGACAAAGAAAGACACTGGGAAATGGTGTGAGTTCCATAATATCCCCTGGCATAACACTGTTGAATCCCGCTCAAAGAAGTCATTGGTGGCTGAGGTGAAAGCCTATAAATTAGATGAAGACTCTGAATCCGAGTCAAAAACATAAAAATGGAGACAAATCATTGATGCAGAATCCAGTGCCATCGTTTCTACTACCACCAGGGTCCAGCCCGACGAACCTGATGAACTAGAGGAAGGTGAGTGCCTCTTTCATTCACAGTTGTGGGTGAAGGGTACTTCTCTCTACTTCATAGTTGATAGCCCTATCTAGAAAAACCTCATCTCATCAAAGGTCATCAAGTGGTTGGCTTTGCCAACATCACCACACCCACATCCATACAACATCAGATGGCTCCACAAAGGGAGCAATCTCAGCTTAAGTCAACAATGTCGCATGACCTACGACATCAAGACCTTCAAAGATGAGGTAGTGTGTGATGTCGCCCCCCTTGAAGTTTGTGATTTTCTTTTGGGCCAAACTTATTTATGGAAACATCATGATGTATATGAGTCTATGAATCATAGTGTTATTATAACTTTGGACAGGAAATTATACAGGATAAGAGAGGTAGTCCCATCTACCGCCATTTCCTTGATCTCTGCCAAGCAATGCAGGAAGGTCATCTCTTAGAATGGGAAGTTTGTCTTCTTCATGATTCATGCTCAAAGTGAGTGGAAGGTTGCAGCCACATCCATGGCCTCCGCGACAGGTCTCTCCATGTAGCAAAAGCAACTGGATAAGGTTGTGGAGGAATACAATGAGATCTTCTCCTCACCCACTAGGGTACCTTTGCACTATCAGTTCAAGCACTCAATCGATCTGACCCCCGATGCACCACTACCCAATAGGCTAGTTTATCTTTTCTCTCTATCAAAAAATGTGGAAACCAAGCATCATATCCAAGAATTGATCGAAAAGGGGAACATATGCCCAAGCTCATCACCTTCTGGAATCCCAATCGTGCTTGTGTCGAAGACAGTCAGGTCTTGGCGAGTCTGCATTGATTACCAAGATATAAATAAAATCACAATCAAGAAAATGTACCTAATTCCTCAAATTGACGATCTCCTTGAAGAACTCAAGGGTGCCAAATAGTTCAGTAAGATTGATTTGAAGTCCGGATACCACTAGGTCCCAATAGAGCAGATCGATGTATGGAAGACTGCCTTTAAGTCCAAAGAAGGTCTTTTTAAATGGTTGGTCATGCCCTTTGGCTTGACAAATTCCCCAACAACTTTCATGAGGATGATGGATGATATCTTGTGTCCCTTTACCAATTCTTTTGTGGTGGTGTATTTGGATGACATCCTCATCTTCAATAAGAATTGGGCGGAACACTTGCAACACTTGCAACACATTCAAAAACACACTTTGCAACAACACAAGTTATATGCAAATTTGTAAAAATGCTCCTTCAGGATGAACATGGTCTAGTACCTAGGCTACATTTTTGGATGAGCATGGGGTGCATGTCGATCCAGCCAAGATTCAGGTCATCCGTGACTAGCCAGCCTTGACCACACTTGTTGAGCTTCAAAGCATCTTAGGCCTTGACAATTTCTATTGCGGGTTCATGTTGGGATTCTCCCACATTGCATGGGCCCTTAATCAAGTGACTATGGGCGGTGGCAATGAAAAATTCGTGTGGGGCTAGTCGCAACAGAAAAAGTTTGATGATTTGAAGCAACGCTTATGCTCAACCCTGGTTCTCTCATTACCCGACCTGCAACAACCTTTTGATATTGAGACAGATGCTTCAGACTATGTTTTGGGTGTAATTCTCACTCAACATGGACATCATGTGGCCTATGAGAGTGAGACACTATTATATACTGTTCGTAAGTACCCCACTTATGAAAAATAAATGTACTCCATTGTACAAGACTTCCCAGTGGAGGCATTACATTTTTGGGAAGGAGACAATAATTCACACTGATCATAAGCCTCTGTAGTTCATGCAAACACAAGACAAATTGCAGAATGACCTCCATCAGAAATGGTCCACATACTTGCAGCATGTCCATCTCAACATCAATTATAAGACATGGAGCACCAACCACATCACTGACTACCTCAACTGACCTCTAGTTATAACACTAACCATGGTGCTACACTCCTATAGACATGAGACCTTCAGATGGCCCCAACTCTACGAGCGAGATCCTGACTTTGCCACTACCTACCAGATGTTGGGCACAAACATAACTGTCACTGATTTTCATCTGCAGGATGGGTTGTTGTGCCATCTAGAGTATCTATTGTTGTAGGAAAATCTCCCTGCGGACAGGTAGATCGCCTCTAAGGCTTGACCTTAACCCTAGACAGAAAAATGCTTAATGTGGACACTGAGTTCCTTTCAAATCTATTTAAACTAATACATGAGAAGGAAGGGTAACATAAGTACCTCTTAATCAACGTTTGTCCCTGAACGCTCCGAGTTGCGCTCCAATCCTTTGCTCCTCTCTGAGTTCTGCAGGCAAACAAGATATGACCACTTCCTACTCTATTGATATTAGCTTGAAAACAGATCTATCAATTAATGATAAGTTCATGTAACATCAGACACAAACTAGAAAGAAACAGGCCAAGCATGTCATATTAATGAGAATAATGACAACAATGCTTACAATCGTAGATGCGAATGCGACAGCTTTGTCAAGTCCCCTTCGTCTAACCCTTGCTCAAAAGATCCGCAACCTGGCTGACAACAGTTTCACTGATCACTTCTCCTTTGGCTGACTGTGTGTTTCCTATGAGATCATAGGTTTCATGCTAGCAATTCCTCCCCCTTTCCACCATCATAGAGCTTGTTTATATAGGTTGGGAGGAGCTTAACCCCTTGAGTTATGCTTAGAACAGGTTGGGAACCTCCTCCTTGGATCAGGGATCTGTTGATGAAACCAAGAATTCGAGTACAACTGCCTCCTAATCTTGAAAGATCCTTTCCTTATTCCCCTCACCGGGCTAACAACTGACCCAGATTAGGGAGCGCTCCTTCAGAAGGGGCATCAGAGCGCTAGAACGCTCCCAGAGAGGCTTAAGGGGAGCGCCAAC
>ML857968.1:29172-39929 GCA_009831015.1 Picea engelmannii
TACATTCCAAATTGTGACGACTTGAAGAGGTTCATTATGGATGAACTACATAAAAGACCATACACTAGTCACCCAGGATACCAGAAAATGATCACTGCCACCTGGAAACAATTTTATTGGCCTGGATTGAAGAAGGACATAGCCAAATATTTGGCCCAATGCATAGAATGCCAATAGGTTAAAGCAGAACATCGACACCTAGCAGGACTATTACACCCTTTACCCATCCTAGAATGAAAATGGGAAACCATCTCCATGGATTATATCACTGGATTGCCGACTTCAACTAAGTAGAATGATGCCATTATGGTAGTGGTGGATAAACTGAGCAAGTTTGCTCATTTCATCCCCGTAAAATCAACCTGCAAGGCGATATATATCGCCCAGATATTCATGAAAGAGGTATTCAGACTGCACGGTATGCCGAAAGAGATAGTGTCTGACAGAGACACAAAATTTACTTCCAATTTTTGGAAATCACTGATGGTTGGATTGGAGACCAAATTGTTGTTCAACACCGCCTATCACCCTCAAACCAACGGACAGATAGAAAGAGTGAATCAGGTATTAGAGGATATGTCAAGAATGCATGTAATGCATCAACCTAGGAAATGGGAAGACTACCTGCCATTGGTAGAATTTGCCTACAACAACGGCTACCAAGAATCCTTAAAAATGAGTCCCTTCGAGGTCCTCTATGGTAGACCGTGTAATACTCCAGTCAGCTGGAGTAATCCTGTAAATAGGATTTATTTTGGACTCGACATGTTGAAAGAAATGGAACAACAAGTGACTCAGATAAAACAAAATCTGAAGATCGCTCAGAACCGACAGAAAATTTATGCTGATCAAAAGAGAACTCCAAGAGAGTTCAAAATGGGAGACCATGTATATCACAGAATTAAGCCCAGAAGGAGTTCCCTGAAAATGGGAGCTTGTGCCAAGTTGGCACCCTGGTATTATGGACCCTTTGAGGTTCTAGATAAAGTGGGACCTGTAGCCTATCGTCTAGCACTTCCTCCCATAGTAAAAGCACATAATGTTTTTCATGTTTCATTATTGAAGAAATATGTACATGATGCTAATCATATAATTGACTGGTCTGTGATCCAGGTGGAACCGAAGGGAGAATTTCTACCAGAACCCTAATGCATACTGGATAGAAAGGAAACCCCGCTCTGGAACCGAACCATTGCACAGGTCAAAGTGCAGTGGAAAGATTTTGGCCCAGATGAGGCTACATGGGAAATGGAGGATGCCATGAGACAGGCGTATCCGATTTTGTTTACTTCTGTACATGCAATTCATGTTAGTAGATAAGAACATCGAGGACAATGTTCCTTTTAAGGGGGAGGGAATTGTAACACCCTGTTTCCCCCAGTTTGTAAAAATAACTGGACTGACCAAGAACTGTGGCAAACTCATAAATGTGAATATGTGATGAAAATGGGCCTTGTGGAAAAGGTCAATAAATGTGAATAACATTATGAATTTATATTGCAGGACTGCTGAGAGGGGATGTGCAGGAAAAGAGACCACGATGGCGGTGGAAGACACCTGGAAAGGTGGCGTTAACTTCCACCGAGGATTAATACCGTATTTGGACTCCATTGGCCCGGAGAACCAAAAGTGGCTCACTGGCCCTAAATTAAATGTCTCACAGGCTGGTAGGTAGATGGTTTAATGAGGGATGGGAGGTTAACTGCCCATCCGTAGAGCCATCATGACTGACCAACGCGAGGGAAATCGCGCCACACGCAACCTCATAAGAGGATAAGGCGTGGGGTAGAAGTGACTGGGGGGGACACGAGGGGAGAACTCTGGAATTATGCAGAGTGAGTGATAACAGAGAGGAAGGAGAGTAACCTTTGCTCCTGGTCACTGGAAGACAGAGACACAGTCTCACAGCATCGTGGTCTCAGCTCGGGGGTGGCTAGTGGTAAATCCACTGGGAGTCGCTAAGCCTACGGTTGGGTGGAAACGAGCACCCCTCTCAGCAGTTGCATAACTCCTGGTGTTATTTCTGATAAGTGTTTTGCCTCTGGCATCTTGATATATATATATGTTTATTTTGATGATCATGCCCATAAGCTGTGAAACTGTGAATGAATTCATTATAAGAATGTCTGTAGGATGTTTTGATCAGTACTAGTAGTTGTATAATTGTATGGAAGAGACTATATATGGCATATGTCCTCATGAATTGTTATTTACATGCGTACTAACCTAATTCAAACTTCATGTCTGGTTCTTGGGTGGACGATACCCTTATCTGCCTCAGATAGTACCCTGAGTAAATCTTCCCATAGAGATACCCTCCTTGAAAATCCCATCAAGAACCCAGAGAGTAAAGGTGAAGGTGTAAAGCCTTAGTAACCCTGCATGAGGAGAAACGATCCTCTTGAAAACCTGAGATGGCAGCATAAGGATGGGATATCGAATCGACGGATGAGATTCCGTCGGGAGATCTGTGGTCACTCACGACCTTCAGATTGGAAGGAGAAGATGGAGTGTTAAGTGCTTTAACCTTGATAGATGATGATCGATGAACGAGATTTCGTCGGGGAATCTGCGGTCACCCACGACCGTTAGATTAGTAGGAGAAAGTAGGGCGTTAAATGCCTTACCACTTTGTTTTCCTGTGTCTTCGTGGGTAGAGAAGAGTTTAGGACCGTATATCCCCAGGGTCCATGAGAGTATCTAGACCATGGATCTTTCCACGTTCAGGAAGTCGTGGGAGAGCCCACAAGTTAGGAATCTGTCTGAGCCGTCGGATCTCGGCTAAAAAACCCGACAGCCGTTGGATCTGTCAGGAGTTACCCGAGGGTTAAGACCCCAGTGTATAGGGGCGGAAAACCCCGGAATAGATCTAAGCCATCCGATTAACGGAGGCCACATGTCGTAAGATCTCCCATTTCGGGAAATTGGGAATCACGGAATCAGGATTCCTGTTGACAAGAGATCGGGACTTTCCATTGTGGAAACCCCGGGATAGATCTGAGCCGTCCGATTGACGGAGGCCACGCGTCGTTGGATCTCCCATTTCGGGAAATCGAGAATCGCAGAATCAAGATTCCTGTTGAAAAGAGATCGAGACTTTCCATTGTGGAAACCTCGGGATAGATCTGAGCCATCCGATTGACAGAGGCCACGCATCATGAGATCTCCCATTTTGGGAAATCGGGAATCATGAGATCGGGAGTCCTGGTGACAAGGGGTCGGGACTTTCCATGGTGGAAACCCTGGAGCAGTTGTGGACCGTCCGATTTAAGGAGGTGACGTGTTGATAGATTACTCGTTTCGGGAAATCGGGGATCGAGGATTCAGGAGTTCCGTTGACAAAAACTCGGGCTCTTGCCTTGACAAATCCCGACCCATAATGTCGAGACAATAGCATGTGGCTAAGTCCCGATGAACGAACAAGATTCCTTGGGGAAATCTCAGGGTCTGTAACGACCGTCCGATGCGAGGAAGAGATGCCAGTTTTACGCTGGGGCACAAATGCACATTAGGGTAAGTAGAAAGCAGATCTGGATGGCCCGAGTCCATCCTCTGAGATCTACGGCTGAGGATGCATTCCAGAGCCCCCTTGCCATTCTGCCTTTAATGGGGGGGGGGTTCGGAATTGGACGCGCAACTCTCGAATGGTCGAGATTAATTCATCATGATCAACGACGCTCAGGTGGATTCCAGACCCCCCTTTCCATTCTGCCTTTAATGGGGGGGGGGTCCGGAATAGTGTGGCATGTGAAGTGGGGCCCCCTCCTGTCATGTCGACTACCGTGTCATGTTTCCCTCTCTGCCACCTGTATTCCACTTAACCACGCAACGGGGCTGTTTCTCATTGGCTATTCTCTAGCCCTGTCGGGGTTCGGCGGTTGCCAAGTCAAACGCCTCGACATCATTGTAGCTCCGAGGCACGAAATATGAAAGAGGTACTGTGTTTATTCGGTCTGTGATCATGACCCGCGACCACATGGGGGCAGGGAGAGAGAAAGAGCCAGCTTACGCTGGTCCTCCATGGATGTTTAGGGCTTTTGATTCGGAAGAAAACCGGAAAAAAGCGATTGAGGTAGTGGGTGTGTGACATTCATTGTCTGCAATTCACTCTTGAACCCTAAGAATCTATCCTCTATTTGAGTTTGAATGGTATCTTTATTTTTTTATCAATCATTGCCTCTAGCTCTACTTGGAGTTTTACGTCTCTTTCTTCACTCCTTTTTTCTAATGTTTCTAACTCTATTTGAATTTTGGCATCTTTCTCTTCTCTTTTTTTTTCTACTAATTCCATATAATCGTAAAGGATCTCTAGAGTGATTTTTGGGGGGCTCCCCTTGTTAGGCTAAGTTTTTGGAAATATATTATGTTATATATAATAATACATATAACATGTAAATATAACATATATCTTATGTTATATATAATAATACATATGACATGTATATTAAAATTGAGTTAAAATTTTGTTATAAAATATATATTTGTCTTTGTAGAATTGTTTTTTTTAATTTTTAATTTTTTTAATTTTTTTTTAAATTAAAATTAAATTTTACATAAACTAATTACCTTATTATTTCGAATTATATATTTTTGAATTTTGATCTAAAACCATCTTCAATAGGATGGTAATGGTCTTTATTTTTATTGAAATTTATATTTAATTTTATTTAGTTTTTTATTTAATTTAATTTTTAATGATTTATTATAAAACAAATTATACTATTTTATATGTTTAATTTTATTTAACTTTATTTAAAAAAAAAACTTAATTTTTTTTAAATAGTTTCGAAAATTTATATATTTTTTAATATTATATTAAATTTATTTAAATTGGTCCAAAGGGGTTGGATCTAATGGTGGAAAGATAAGAGTTTTTCATGGTTGGATAAGGTTCATTTCCCATGAGAGCTTAATCATGGAGCCATGGGACACCTTGAGTGGCTAATCCCCCAAGTCACGAACAAACAAAAAAAAACTTTACCTAATTTTTTTTTTCAATAATAATAAGATTAATATGATTTTCTTTTTCTTTATTTGCTTCTAATTTTTTAATAAGAATAATTTGTTATAGGATTTTCAAACAATTTTATACATCTAATAAAATTAAGTTTTTCATATATTCAACTTCATCCTTTTTAAAATTACAGTGAAAAATGTCCATTTAAAAGAAAAAAAAATAGTGATGAGATTTATATTTAACTAATTTGTTGATATTTCATAAATTTAATATGTAATTTTATGTTTTACATAATATTGAAATTTATATGGTTTTAATTTCTTTTTAATAATCTAAATACTTACAAAAACTTCAATTTTTTAATTGACAATTTTTTTTTTTATATTTTATCAATGTAATTTACATCAATCTTTATTATATTTTTTTTATTTGTGTACTATTTATTTTTAAATTTAGTTGTGTTTTATTTATTTCATAATGTTTTTATGAAGAAATTTTGGACAGTCATCTTATTATATTTAAGTTGACATGTAATATTTTTATTTTACTAATTTAATGTTTCCATATTCTAAACCAATGTATGTTAAATTAAGTTCACATTAACAACTTTTTAAATTTCACATTTAAAAATTATCAATATTTAAAACTTATATAATGTAAATGCTAGACATAAGAATATAAAAATTGCTCATTATTTTAAAAAGATTTTTATCTAAATTTCAAATATAAAAATTGCTCATTATTTTAAAAAGATTTTTATCTAAATTTCAAATTTTAATATATCAATTTTACTTATCTAATCATATAAATATATTATTATTTTGTTCAGATTAAAATTAATTAGGTGATATTAAAGGCCTTGTGTGACTGTTTTACATTTTTTTTCTTCCAAATTCGGCCACATAAATCTTGGCTAAATCACATTTCTGTTGTTGTTTAAATTGCATTTATGAATGTAGAAATGGATTTAGTGTGCTCCAATCTGTAGATTCAACAATTTCTTGTCAGATTTCGGGCAAGTATCCACAAAAAAATATCTCTAAAAAAGCAAGTATCCACAATTTCTTACTTAAAAGTCTAAAAAATTACACATTATTTTAAATAAAAAGATCTTTATGTAAATTTCAAATTTTAGTATAACAACTTTATTTTTTCCCCAAGGAAGAAAAAAGCTTTATATTTTAACAAAAAATAAAATATACATATACTTGTCCATCTTCAAAAAGAAAATGACTGCTCATAGGCTACCTGATCATTTCTTTGACTCTAAGGCTTCCAACATTCAATCTCAGTTTCATAACCATACTAGTCATTCTATTTACTATACTCCATCAGACAATGCTCACTACAACCTTTAAACATATCAAAAAATTAATAGACTCACTAACAATGCTCACTACAACCTTTAAACATATCAAAAAATTAATAGACTCACTAACATATTTAAGGATTGACAACTGTAAATCAAAAGACATGTCATGTACATGCATATTGTTATGAAATTCTTGATAGAAAAAAACCCCAACTTCCATTACCATCACCTCCTTTGMTAGTTGGTATGCTTTCTAACTTAGCTCCCTGCAAACATGAGAGCATGAATTCCATTCCAACTCCCCTAACAACTCTCTTATCTTGTTCATTACTTGTTGTAATATTGTCACTTGAATATGAGTTTATCCATTTACCCAGTCCACCACTATTTGAGAGTCCTCAAATATTCAAGTAACTTTCTCAAGTTGAGCGGAGTTGCAAGAAAAACAAGTTCCCATATAGTTGACAACTCTGCCTTCATATTGGATCCCCTTCCTGGAGTGTAACACACTTCAAAATGATGATCAACATTTATGTAGAGTACCGCTCCAACTCCACATACCAAAGGATGTCCTTTTCTAGTGCCATCAAAGAACACCCATGTAGTTTCATCAATCAATTCTGACATTGAGGGGATACACCTTTTCTTTTTCTATGGATCTTTTTGGAAAAATGTCACCATCTGGAATATTAATTCCACCAACACCTCTGCTGGAATTGATTTGTTTTAAAAAATGTACAGATTCCTCACCCACAATATAAAATAAACTAAAATACTTGGTAAAGAAGCAACCAATTTACAATCTAAGTCTTTGCACCATGCATTTATCCATTCTTCCAAGTTCTCATCAAAAGGAATGAGAGGAATACCAACTTTCTACAAAACAAGCACCCAAACCCGAGAGGTGAAAGAGCATTGAAAGAAAAGATGGGGGGTTGTATCGCTTTGAACAAAACATAGAGCACACTGATTAGGACCGACCCATCCTTTTCTACATAACACGTCCCAAGTTAACAACTTCTTCTCCATTGCAAACCAAAAGAGGATCTTCATTTTTTTAGGTGCCTTTCATTTCCACATTGATTTCCACCACCATTTCAAAGCTCCTTCAACGTGTTCCTCAACTATGGCCAGATATCCTAATTTAACAGTGTAAATTCTAGATTTTTTGTTTTTTTCCCATACGATAGAATCTGGCTCATCCTCCTTGAGCATAATAAAACCTTGTTTCAGGGAAGTCACATAGTCCGACCATTTTTCTACAATGTCATCTTCTAAGTTTAAATCTATTGCTAACTTCCAAATTGTGCCTCTAATGACATCCAGACCTAGGTTCGTTGCATCTTTCATAGAGAAGATACTCTGAGCATGCAATATTCTTATTATCCCTTCATACAATATGTGACTATTATCATATCCTTCATAGGGATCCTCTCCAACTATGACATTGTCTCCAAGCTGCCCATGAACCAAGTAAAGGGAAGGCGTCGACCGTCACTTTCAAACCAATTGAGCTTGT
Source organism: Picea engelmannii (assembly GCA_009831015.1). NCBI lineage: Eukaryota > Viridiplantae > Streptophyta > Pinopsida > Pinales > Pinaceae > Picea > Picea engelmannii. The sequence continues at coordinate 36,961 of ML857968.1, forward strand.
TGGAATTGTTTTCAGAGGGTATATGAACCACTCTTCTATGTATTTACCTATTATATATTTGGAAGTGAGCACCCTTCCTGATCCAAAATGGATCTAGGAAGGCCTAAAAATCAAAGTTCTCAGAATCAGACGAAACTGATGCCATTGTGTCCATCTCGTCGTGTTGATTTCGAACATATAATTTTTTTCTCAAACTGATATGCATTTTATGAGAAGAACAAAATTATTATAGATTATTAACAGGTTCTTAACACAAAATAACAGAGATACAGTAAAACTGGTTTTCTATTCAATAAGGAAATAAGCTGAAACTGTAAAATGCAGCGGAAACAAGCTTGCTGGCATGGTGGCGACTTATCTCTGAGAAGAGATTTGATGGCTATGCTCATTCGCAAGAAGATGATTACAATGAGGCTCTGAAGGAATTTTTACAATAAACAAGAAAGCCCAAAACCCTAGACATACAAAAACCTAACCCTAGGAGATGAAGTGCCAAAAGTCATGTGGGCCCCATTTGAGTAAGTTAGTACATCAACTTCTCGAGGTCGTAACTTTTGCATATGATCTCCATTTTAGGTGTATGATAGCCCATTGGAAAGGTATCATTGAGGAGATTCATTTTGGGGGCTCAATCATGCCTTCGGATATCATTGATAATATCTATCTAAAAAAACCTTCATTTAGGCCCTCAAAATGGCCCCGGAAGTTAAAACTGCTAAAAATAGTAAATTGCCAAAATCGTCAGAAAAATGTTTTGAGCCATTTGGAAGAGGTGGGTGGACACTGATGTCCACCTGGATCAATCCTCCCTCCTTAGGAAGAAATGGTCTCCATTGCGTTGAGTTCCCCCATCAGATGAGGAAATTTCTGCTGAATTTGGCCTCGGGTGAGCCACTTGCCTTGGTGCAAGAGCTGCCCTGCTTTGACAACTCGATAAAGTTGGATGCTTTGTTGTCAAGTGCCCGTGATATGTGTGTCCAAAATCTGATCGCTGGATGCCTATTGTATGCAGTCGGGGTTGAGATCTATTGGTGTCAGCTGCTCTGGTACGTCTGAGGTGTCCAATAATGGTGGGAAATAAGGGTGAAGGAGATCCACGTTGAACACTGGGTGTAGGCCAAGGAAAGGAGGAATGTTGAGCTCAAAAGAATTATCCCCCATGGCCTTGGTGATGGTGTACGACCCATAACGGAGTGGGCTAAGCTTCCGATGGGGTCCTGTAAGGTGTTCTTTCTGCAAGTGCAATGAAACTTTGTTTCCCACCTGAAAATTATGTGGCACCTGATGTGGATCATGGCGCTGCTTGTACTTGTCATTGCACTTCTGTAGGATATCCTGAACCTTTTGGCAGATGTGTTGGATCCACTCAATGAAATGGGTGGCTTTGTTAGCTTCAGTCGAAGCAGGATATGAGTCGGTTGAGGTGACCGCAAGGGGAAGTGAAACATCTATGGGACCCAATGGTTGGAGTCCCAACCCCACCTAAAAGGGGCTGTGGCCGATTGAGCTATGCAGGGCTCAGTTGTAGCTATGTTGGACATATGGAAGGCTCTCATCCCATGTGCGAGGGTGCTTTTAATTATACATGTGAAGGATATGCACAATCATTCGATTTATGACCTCACTTTGGCCATCTGTCTAGGGGTGGAAGGACGTGGATTTGGTGAGCTTGGTGTCCAGCAGTGACCAAAGGCTCGACCATAATGTTGTGTATGTGTTATATTCTTTTCATGTGTGTGTGTGGGTGCATCAGGTTCAACAACTGCATCTGATGATCCCTATAACAGTGAAATAGGTGTTGTGTGTGCCAGGCACTTTCCTAGGGGTGTCCTATGGGGGGGCAGGTATACCCCCCCCTGGTAAACAAGTTGTTTCTTCGAAACAAGTTGTATCATATTAGGATGGAAGATGGAGATTCTGTGAGAGAACATATAAATTCCTTTAGTACTTTGGTAAGTCAACTTGTCTCTGTTAATATTATGATTGCAGAAGAAGATAAGTGTATTACTTTGTTATGTTCTTTGCCAGACTCTTGGGATAATCTGGTTTTAGCAATTGGTAGTACCACTCAATCTACATTGAAGTATGAGGATGTAGTTTCACCCTTGTTATCTAAAGAGATGAGGTGGAAAATCATGGATGGTCATAGCACAAATGATTTATTTGTTAGAGGTCGTACCCAAGACAAGAATCCTGGTAAGCCTTCAGGGGGGAGATCTAAATCTACAGGTAGATCTAAGTCTCCAGAAAAATATTTGAGGAAATGTTGGAAGTGTGGTAAAACAAGGCATTATAAGAAAGATTGCAAGTCTAAGAAGGTTGAAAAACCAAAGGGATTTGATAGTACCTCTTCCACAGAGGCGAAAACCTCCACTGAAGAAGGAGGTGATGTTTACCTAGCATCTACAAGTACACATGAAAATTGCAATGTATGGTTGATTGACTTATGTGCATCATACCATATGACTCCTCACAGGGAATGGTTCTTTGAATATGAAAAATGTGATGGTGGTGATGTATTCCTAGGAGATGACTTGACAACAAAAATCTTGGGACGTGGAAGGGTTAAGTTGCTGCTAAAAGATGGAAGGATTAGAACACTCCCTGGGGTTCTGCACATTCCAAAACTTGCTAGGAGTCTAATATCTGTAAGCAAGTTGGATGATGCAGGAGTGGATACTGTATTTGGAAAGAACACCTGCAAGATGGTACGAGGGGCAATGGTGTTGATGAGGGGAGTTCGGTGTGGAATGCTGTACAAGTTGTTTGGAAGCACTTATACTAATGGGTGTAATAGTTCTGTTTTCCTTGAGCAGACAAATAAATAAGACAAGACCAATATCGTCCCTGAAAAGAAGACCATGCTGTGGCATCAAAGACTGGGGCATATTGGAGAAAAGGGCCTTCGAACACTACATGGTAAAGGCATGGTTGAAGGTATGTCTAATTGCACTCTGGATTTTGATTTC
>ML857968.1:48602-65165 GCA_009831015.1 Picea engelmannii
TTTATCTAGGGTGCGAGAATTACTGTTCCTGAAAATGATGGTAGTTTTCAGTACTAGGGTTTGCACCTTGCTAGAGACGGGACCTGCGAACACAAAACAATGTTCGCACCTAACTTCCGTAGCTCCGTGGCCTCCGTGGCTCTGATACCATGTAGAAATTTCAATACAAATTAAGTATTTCCTGCGATTCTCCTGATCTAACAATTATACGCCACTTTTAAATACATAATCGCTTCTACTATTTTTCTTGTGGAAAATTAAACCATGATCACAACCACAATCACAAAGTGAAATATCAAGAACACATAACACATAAGTTTTACCGGGAAAGCGTAAAGCTAAAAACCCCACTATCATATATTATGTATATCATGAATCATGAAACAATCTCATACAAAACTCTAATCCAAGAGCTCTCAGTACAATACAATCGTTTCACACTGTCATACACAAATCAACAAATACATGTGCTAATTCCTGTGTCCAGACGACCTGCCTCCTCTCCACAATCTCTGCAATTCAAATTCTCACAATGATCATTAATGAATTAATTAGTTTGCACATGCTCATAAGCATATCCACTACATGTGTGATCAAATCACAACTGATAGCCAAACTTCCCTTTCACCTGTTATCTCAACTGGGTCTCCACTGGATTTGACATGCATGTAGTTAACCGTGGTGAATCTTCAGTTGCATGTGAGTTCACTGATTAACTGAACTCTCACTAGTGCATGTTTAGTTACAACTAGTACAACTAATGTTAACTCCCTTAACTACACTTATAAATCTATTACAAATCCAACTCACTCAGTTATGAATGAAATAATAGATTAATATTTATTGTCTAATTTATTGAAGGGAAAAGTAAATTAGACACATGTTTCTTGTTGACTTTTCAACACCATGTTTCGTATGCCAGTGCAGTTGGCAGTTTGATGTATGCAATGGTCTGTACTAGACCGAACATTGCACATGTAGTGGGAGTTTTGAGCAGGTATATGTAAAAACTAGGGAAGGAGCATTGGATAACAATAAAGAGGGTCTTCATGTATCTTCGTGGCACTACCAATTATGGATTGTGCTACCAAGGAAGACCAGGATTGGACAGAGTGGTGGACATACATGGATTTGTTGATGCAGACTAGGCTAGAGATATGGATCGCAGAAGATATGCAATTGGGTATGTGTTTAACCTATTTGGAGGAGCAATCAGTTGGATGAGCAAAAGACAGGCTGGAGTGGCATTGTCAACTACAGAAGCTGAATACATGGAAACCACTCATGCAAGCAAGGAAGCAGTATGGTTACAAAGATTGTGTGTAGGTATTGGGTTGGTACACCAAGCAACAAAATTAGATTTTGACAGTCAGAGTGCAATCTTCCTGGAAAGGAACCCAGCTTATCATTTGAAGACAAAGCATATTGATGTTCAGTATCACTTTGTGAGAGACATGGTTGAGGAAAATAAGGTGTTGCTAGAAAAGGTTGACACTTTGAAGAATGTTGCAGATTCATTGAAAAAGTCTGTGAGCACAGAAAATTTCTCCTGGTGTATAGTAAAAATGGGCATTGCTGCCTTGGATTGTTGACTATATAATCCCCTGGACCCCTGGATGCAAAGAAAACAACAAGTGGGAGAATGTTGGGTATGTGTTATATTCTTTGCATGTGTGTGTGTGGGTGCGTCAGGGTCGACAACTGCGTCTGAAAATCCCTCTAACAGTGCTCTTTGTGTCATGTGTGCTGGGAGCTTTCCTAGGGGGATTCTAGGGGGGGGTATGTATTTCCCCCCCTGGTTATGCGCAGGGTTCTGGGCAACGCCACAATGTTTTTTTTTAGGCGTTTTTTTTTTCTATTTTTAGCGGATTTTTCTATTTTAGTGGTTTACTAAATTAATCCCGGATTAATGGATTAGGGTTTTGGTATCTACGGAATACCTAAAAACATTGTATATATTGTATGGTTAATGGTGAAATTTGATAATGAATATAAGAAAGGTTTTCCTGGTTGAGGGTTTCCGGTATAAAATCTTCGTGTACTCTGTGTATGAGCCATTGATTAAATTCTGTTTTGCTTAAGAATCTATATGCATTGCTTTATTTCACAGGTTAAAAACTTACAAAGAATGTGCTGAGAAATCGACTATCCCGATCTGAGACAATGGTTTGTGGGATTCCAAAATGTACCCAGACTCATTCAAAGAAGAGCTTGGTAGTGGCCTCTGCTGTGATGTTCTTCTTGTAGGCAACCAGAATCGCCATCTTAGAAAATCGATCAACAACCACAAAAACACAGTCATTTCCCCGCTTGGTGTACGAAAGGCCCAACATGTAGTCCATTGATATGGATTCCCATGGCTTTTTAGGAGTAGGAAGAGCGGTGTATAGGCCTTGTTTCTTAGTGGTCGGTTTGACAATAGCGCAGGTAGTGCAGGACTTGATATACTTACTGACCTCCTGTTGAAGTTTCGGCCAGTAGAAATGTTTCTGTAGCATCAACAATGTATTTTCAACGCTGAAGTGTTCTGCAACCCGATTGTAGTGGGATTCCTAGATCATCTTCGCTCGCTCGCTTGATGGAACACAGATATGGCCTAGACAAAACAACAACCCATCCTGAAGATGGAAATTATCAACAACTGCGTTTGCACCCAACATTTGGTAGGTGTTGGCGAATTCCGAGTCTGTCTCATAGAGTTGAGTGCTGTGACTGGCGGTCTGCTGAGGCAATCAACGACGTGATTGGTGCTTCCTGTTTTATAATTGATGTTGAGGTGGAATTGCTGCAAGTATGTGGACCAATTTTGATGGTGATCATTCTACAATTTCCCTAGTGTATGCATGAACTGTAGTGTCTTATGATCAGTGTGGATGATTGTCTCCTTCCCAAGAATGTAATGTCTCCACTGGCGGTAGGATTGCACAATGGAGTACATTTCTTTGTCGTAAGTGGGGTACTTACAGACAACACCTGATAGTGTCTCACTATGATAGGACATGGGGTGTCATGATGAGTGAGAATGACACCCACCACATAGTCTGAAGCATCTGTCTCGATCTCAAAGGGTCGTTGTAGGTCTGGTAGTGAAAGTACTGGGACTAAGCACAAGCACTGCTTCAAATCGTCGAATGCTTGTTGTTGGGACCAGCCTCATGCAAATTTCACCTTACCACCACCCCTGGTTATTTGGCTAAGGGCCCATGCAATATGGGAGAATCCCAACACGAACCTATGGTAGAAATTGGCAAGGCCCAAGAAGCTCCGAAGCTCAATGAGTATGGTTGGGGCTAGCCTATCACGGATGACTTGGATCTTGGTTGGATCCACATGTACTCCATGCTGATCAATTATGTAGCCCAGGTAATGGACCCTTTCCATGCCAAAGGAGCATTTTTCCAAGTTGGAATATAGCTTATGCTACCACAGGGTGTGCAAAACCTACTGAATATGCTGCAAATGTTTGGCCCAAGTCTTGTTGTAAATGAGAATGTCATCCAGATAAACCACTACAAAATTATTGGTGAATGGTCGCAGGATATCATCCATCATCCTCATGAAAGTGGCTGGAGCATTTTTCAAACCAAAGGGCATGACCAACCATTCAAAAAGGCCTTCCTTTGACTTGAAGGCGATTTTCCATACATCTGTCTATTCTATCGGGACATAGTAGTAGCCAGACTTCAATTCAATCTTATTGAAGTATTTGGCCCCTCTGATTTGATCAAAGAGGTTGTCGATTTGGGGAATCGGGTACCGGTTTCTGACTGTGATTTTATTCAGATCCCAGTTATCAATGCAAAGTCCCCAGGTTCCATCTTTCTTCTGTACCAACATGATTGGGCTTCGACAAGGTGATGAGCTGGGACAGATGTGCCCCTTGTGGAGCAGTTCTTGGATTTATCGCTTGATCTCCTCATTCTCTAACATAGAGCGATGATAGACTAGCCCATTGGGAGGCAGTGCACCGAGGGTTATATCGATGGGGTGATTGACCTGGTAGTGCAGAGGTACCCCAGTAGGTGAGGAGAACATATCTGAGTATTCTTCCATGACCTTATCTATTTGCTTCTGCTGTGTGGAGAGGTCGGCTGCAGAGACCCTGGATGTGGCTGTGATCTTTCACTTATTCTGAGAGCAAATTATGAAGAAGACAAACTTCCCTATCTGAGAGATGACCTTCCTACATTGCTTAGCAAAGATCAAGGAAATAACACTAGGTGGGACTGCCTCGAGTATCTTGTACACTTTCCTATTCAAAGTAATAATAACACTACGAGGCCTAGACTCATATACAACATGATGTTTCCATAAATAAGGTTGGCCCAAAAGAACATCACAAACTTTGAGAGGAGAAACATCACACAATACCTCGTCTTTGAAGGGTTTGATGCTGTACGACAGTCGATACTATTGGCTGACATGGAGATTTCTTCCTTGGCAGAGCCATCCAATGGTGTAGGGTTCTGGGTGCGGTGTTGTCGACAGGGCCAACTGCTTGATGAACTCTGCTGATATGAGGTTCTTCTGGCTACCGCTATCCACGATGAAGTGCAGAGGGGTGCCTTTTACCCACATCTATGAATGGAAGAGGCTTTCTCCTTCTTCTGGCTCGTTTGGTTCACCAAGCTGGAGCTTGGTGGTAGCAACGATGGCACTAGGTTCTGCATCAATGATCCATCTTCCCCTTTCTAGTTTTGGCTTAGAGTTTGAACCTGCATGTGATTTAGAGGCTTTCACTTCGGACACCAGCGATTGATTTGAGTGGCAGTTAGTAGTGTTATGCCAAGGGCTCTTATGGAAGTCACACCACTTCTTGGTATATTTCTTTGTCTTTCCAGTGTCCTTCTTTGCTTGCGGCTTGGATTGGTTGTCCTGATACTATCCATCTTTTCTCTGTCCTTTGTTCTGTGGGTTGGGGCCTCCCTTTCCTATCTTTTGTTGTGAGGGGTTCCCAGGCCCAAATTGTTGTGTCTTTTGTTTGAGCTTTTGCTCGATTTTGACGACATATCGGTAGGCTACGCCCAAGGATGAGATGTCCAAAAATTCCATTTCAGTATGGATGTATCTATGCAGAGCACCGCGATACTTGAACACCAGATGTCACTCTGAATCTTTGATACCCAGCTTGGTGCGAAAGGTATGAAAGATAATCGTGAAATCTGGCATTGCTTGGTCTCTTTCTTGCCTCAGTGTGGTCCATTTGGTATACAAGTCGTCATAACTTCCGACAGGGTAGTATTGTTCCTTAATAACATCCTTGAAGGAATCCTAGGTGGCCGTGACTGTAAATAGTGAGGGTTCCTCTGTTTCCTTTTTCTCACAGAAAGTTTCCCACCAATCTTTAACGTGGGGAACGACTTTGAGGAGCACAAAAGTAATCTTTTCTCTATTTGAAAAGTTATGGACAGAAAATTAACCTTCTAGTAGATTCAACCACTTGTATACAACATCTACGTCTATATAACCTTCAAATATAGGAATATCGAAGATTATTTGTACCTTGAAGGGGATGGCGCCTCCGCTCGAAGAAAATGCATCGCCTGTTGGTAGTCGTTGAAGGATTTGCGCAAAACTATTCATCATCTCGTTCCTTTGTTGCATGAGGGCTTCCTCAATAAACAGTTTGAAAGGATCTCCTGCCCCATCATATTTCTTTTCTCCTTCCATGAGAGGTCGCTTGGGTGTGCGAGATTTTTTGTCCTCAAGAGAAACAAGCTCGAGACCTAAGTCTTTGCACTCTGACCTCGTTGGGGACATGCATTAAGACGACAAGGAGAATACTGATTCGATACCACTCATCCATATTTTATGAGAAGAAATAAATGACTATATATTATTAACAGGTGCTTAACATAAAATAACATAGATACAGTAAAATCGATTTTCTATTCAATAAGGAAATAAGCTGAAACTATAAAATGCAGCGGAAACAAGCTTGTTGGAATGGTGGCGGCTTATCTCTGAGAAGAGATGTGACGACTGCGATCATTCACAAGAACATGATTACAATGAGGATTTGAAGGCCTTTTTACAATAAACAGGAATTCCAAAAACCCTAGACATTAAAAAACCAAACCCTAGGAGATGAAGCGCCAAAAGTCATGTGGGCCCCATTTGGGTAAGTTTGTACATCAACTTCCCGGGGTCGTAACTTTTGCATACAATCTCTGTTTTAGGCATATGATAGCCCGTTGGAAAGGTATCATAGAGGAGATTCATTTTTGGGGCTCAATTATGCCTTTGTATATCATTGAGAAGCTCGATCCCGAAAACCTTCATTTAGGCCCTCAAAATGGCCCCATAAGTTAAAACTGCTAAAAATAGTAAATTGCCAAAATTGTCAGAAAACTGTTTTGAGGCAGTTGGAAGAGGTGGGTGGCCACCGATATCCATGTAGATCAATCCTCCCTCCTTAGGAAGAAATGGTATCCATTGCGTTGAGTTCCCCCATCAGATGAGGAAATGTCTGTTGAATTTGGCCCCTGGTGAGCCACTTGCCTTGGTGCAGAAGCTACCTTGCTTTGACAACTCGATAAGGCTGGATCCTTTGCTGCTGAGTGCCCTTGATCTGTGTGTACACAATATTATCGCTGGATTCCTGTTGTATGCAGTCTGGGTTGAGCTCTTTTGGTGTCAGCTGCTCTACTACGTCTGAGGTGTCCAATAATGGTGGGTAATAAGGGTGAAGGAGATCCACGTTGAACACTGGGTGCAGACCAAGGAAAGGAGGAATGTTGAGCTCAAAAAAATTATCCCCCATGGCCTTGTTGATGGTGTTTGACCCATAATGGAGTGGGAGAAGCTTCTGATGGGGTCATGTAAGGCATTCTTTCTGCAAGTGCAACCAAACTTTGTCGCCCACCTGAAACTTATGTGGTCATGGCACTGCTTGTACTTATCATTGGACTTCTGTAGGATATCCTGAAACTGTTGGAGGATGTGTTGGATCCGCTCAATGAACCGGGTGGCTTTTTCAGCTTCAGTCAGAGAAGGAGATGAGTTGGTTGAGGTGACCGCAAGGGGAAGCGCAACATCTATGGGACCCAATGGTTGGAATCCAAACCCCACCTGAAAGTGGCCGTGGTCGGTTGAGCTATGCAGGGATCGGTTGTAGATATGTTGGACATAGGGAAAGCTCTCATCCCATGTGCGAGGGTGCTTTGAATTATACATGCGAAGGATATGCACAATCATTTGATTTACGACCTCGGTTTGGCCATCTGTCTGGGGGTGGAAGGCCATGGATTTGGTGAGCTTGGTTTCCAACAATGACTAGAGGCTCGAACAGAATGTGATGAGAAATTGACTGTCCCGATCTGAGACAATGGTTTGTGGGATTCCAAAATGTACCCAGACTCATTCAAAGAAGAGCTTGGCAGTGGCCTCTACTGTTACGTTCTTCTTGCAAGCAACCAGAATCGCCATCTTAGGAAAGTGATAAACAACCAAAAAAACACAGTCATTTCCTTGCTTGATGGACGGGAGGCCCGACATGTAGTCCATTGAGATGGATTCCCATGGTATTTGAGGAGTAGGAAGAGGGGTGTACATACCTTGTTTCTTAGTGGTCGGTTTGGCAATAACAGGGGCAGTGCAGAACTTGATATACTTGCTGACCTCCTGTTGAAGTTTCAACCAGTAGAAATGTTTTTGTATCATCGCCACTGTATTTTCAACTCTGAAGTGTCCTACCACCCGAATGTAGTGGGATTCCCAGGTCAGCTTCGCTCTCTCGCTTGATGGAACACAGATATGGCCAAGATGACACAACAACCCATCCTGAAGATGGAAATTATCGACAACTGCATTTTCACCCAACATTTGGTAGGTGCTGGAAAAGTTCGAGTCTGTCTCACAGATTTGGGGTCATCCAAAGGTCTCATGGCCGCAGGAGTCTAGCACCATGGTGAGTGTCGTGAATGGCGGTCTGCTGAGGAAATCAACGACGCGATTGGTGCTTCCTGTTTTATACTTGATGTTGAGGTGGAATTGTTGCAAGTATGTGGACCAATTTTTATGGTGATCATTTTGCAATTTCCCTTGTGTCTGCATGAACTGCAATGGCTTATGATCAGTGTGGATGATTGTCTCATTCCCAAGAATGTAATGTCTCCACTAGTGGAAGGCTTGCACAATGGAGTACATTTCTTTGTCGTAAGTGGGGTACTTACGGACAACATCTGATAGTGTCTCACTATGATAGGCCATGGGGTGGCCATGCTGAGTGAGAACAACACCCATCACATAGTCGGAAGCATCTGTCTCGATCTCAAAGGGTTGTTGCAGGTCTGGTAGTGAAAGTACCGAGGCTGAGAACAAGCGGTGCTTCAAATCGTCGAACTCTTGTTGTTGGGACCGACCCCACACAATTTTTTCCTTACCACCACCCCTGGTTATTTGGCTAAGGGCCCATGCAATACGGGAGAATCCCAAGATGAACCTGTGGTAGAAATTGGCAAGGCACAAGAAGCTTCGAAGCTCAGTGAGTGTGGTTGGGGCTGGCCAGTCACGGATTACTTGGATCTTGGCTGGATCCACATGTACTCCATCCTGATCAATTATGTAGCCCAGGTAATGGACCCTGTCCATGCTGAAGGAGCATTTTTCCAAGTTGGCATATAGCTTGTGCTGCCGCAAGGTGTGCAGAACCTACTGAATATGTTGCAAATGTTCGGCCCAAGTCTTGCCGTAAATGAGAATGTCATCCAGAAACAAAACTACAAAATTATTGGTGAATGGTCACAGGATATAGTCTATCATCCTCATGAAATTGGCTGGAGCATTTTTCAAACCAAAGGGAATGACCAACCATTCAAAAATGCCTTCCTTTGACTTGAAGGCGATTTTCCATACGTCCGTTTGTTTTATCGGGACCTGGTGGTAGCCAGACTTCAAATCAATCTTACTGAAGTACTTGGCCCCTGTGAGTTGATCAAGGAGGTCATCGATTCGGGGAATTGGGTATCAGTTTCTGACTGTTATTTTATTCAGATTTTGGTAATTAATGCAGAGTTGCCAGGTTCCATCTTTCTTCTTTACCAACACGATTGGGCTCCCACAAGGTGATGTGCTGGGATGGATGTGCCCCTTGTGGAGCAGTTCTTGGATCTGTTGCTTGATCTCCTCATTCTCTAATAGAGAGAAATGATAGACTAGACCATTGGGAAGCGGTGCGTCAGGGGTCAGATTGATGGGGTGCTTGAATTGACAATGCAGAGGTACCTCGGTAGGTGAGGAGAAGATATATGAGTATTATTCCATGAACTTATCTACTTGCTTCTACTGTGTGGAGAGGTCGGTTGTAGAGACCCTAGATGTGGATATGATCTTTCGCTTATTTTGAGAGCGAATCATGAAGAAGACAAACTTCCTTGTCTGAGAGATGACCTTCCTGCATTGCTTAGCAAAGATCAAGGAAATAACACTAGGTGGGATTGCCTCGGGTATCCTGTACAATTTGCTATTCAAAGTAATAATAACACTACGAGGCCTAGAATCATATACAACATGACATTTCCATAAATAATGTTGGCCCAATATAAAATCACAAACTTCGAGAGGAGCAACATCACACAATACCTCGTCTTTGAAGGGCTTGATGCCGTATGAAAGTCGACACTATTGGCTGACGTGGATATCGCTTCCTTGGCGGAGCCATCTAATGGTGTAGGGTTGTGGGTGCGGTGATGTTGGCAGGACCAACTGCTTGACGACCTCTGCTAAGATGAGGTTCTTCTGGCTACCGCTATCCATGATGAAGTGCAGTGGGGTGCCTTTTACCCACATCTGTGAATGGAAGAGGCGTTCTCCTTCTTCTGGCTCATCTGGTTCACCAGGATGGAATTTGGTGGTAGCAACAATGGCACTGGGTTCCACATGAATGATCTGTCTTCCCTTTTCTAGTTCTGGCTTAGAGTCTAAACCCACATCTGATTTAGAGGCTTTCATTTCGACCACCAGTGACTGCTTTGATAGACATTCAACAGTGTTATGACAAGGGATCTTATGGAAGTCACATTACTTCCCGGTATATTTCTTTGTCTTTCCGGTGTCCTTCTTTGCTCCTTCTTTGCTTGTGGCTTGGACTGGTTGTCCTGATACTTTCCATCTTTGATTTTTCCTTTGTTCTATTTGTTGGGTCTTCCCTTTCCTGGCTTTTGTTGTGAGAGGTTCCCATGCCCATATTGCCACGTATTTTGTTTGAGCTTCTACTAGATTTTGACGACATATCGGTAGGCCGCGCCCAAGGATGAGATGTCCAAAATTTCCATTTCAGTCTGGATGTATCTATGCAGAGCATCGTGATACTTGAGCACCATATGTCGCTCCAAATATTTGATACCCAGCTGGATGTGCAAGGTATGAAAGATATTCGTGAAATCTGGCACTACTTGGTCTCTTTCTTGCTGCAGTGTGGTCCATTTGGTATACAAGTCGTCATAACTTCTGACAGGGTAGTATTGTTCCTTAATAGCATCCCTAAAGGAATCCCAGGTGGCCGTGACTATAAATAGTGAGGGTTCCTCTGTTTCCTTTTGCTCACAAAAATTTTCCCAACAATCTTTGATGTGGGGAACAACTTTAATGAGCGTAAAAGTAATCTTTTCTCTATTCGAAAAGTTATGGACAAAAAAATACCCTTCTAGTAGATTCAACCACTTTTCTACAACATCTGCATCTATCTGACATTCAAATATTGGAATATTGAAGTTTATTTGTACCTTTAAGGGGGTGGCACCTCCACTCGAAGAAGATGCATCACCTGTTGGTAGCCGTCAAAGGATTTGCGCGAAACTATCCATCATCTCGTTCCTTTGTTGTGTGAGGGCTTCCTCAATCCACAGTCTGAAAGGATCTAATGTCCCATCATATTTATTTTCTCCTACCATGAGAGGCCTCTTGGGTGTGCTAGAGATTTTGTCCTCAAGAGAAACAAGCTCGAGACCCAACTCTTTGTACTCTGACCTTGTTGGGGACATGCATTAAGACAACAAGGAGAAGACCTCTCTGATACCACTGATCCGGATTTTATGAGAAGAAATAAATGACTATAGATTATTAATAGGTGATTAACACAAAATAACAGAGATACAGTAAAAATGGTTTTCTATTCAATAAGGAAATAAGCTGAAACTGTAAAATGCAGCGAAAACAAGCTTGCTGGAATGGTGGCGGCTTATCTTTGAGAAGAGATGTGACGGCTGCACTCATTTGAAAGAAGATGATTACAATGAGGCTCTGAAGGCCTTTTTACAATAAATAGGAATGCCAAAAACTTTAGACATCCAAAAACCTAACCCTAGGAGATGAAGCACCAAAAGTCATGTGGTCCCCATTTGGGTAAGTTAGTACATAACCTTCCCGGGGTCGTAACTTTTGCATACGATCTCCGTTTTAGGCGTATGATAGCCCGCTTGAAAGGTATCATTGAGGAGATTAATTTTGGGGGATCAATCATTCCTTTGGTTATTATTGAGAATCTTGATTCTGTAAACTCTTCATTTAGGCCCTCAAAATGGCCTTGGAAGTTAAAACTGCTAAAAATAGTAAATTGCCAAAATTGTCAGAAAACTGTTTTGAGCCAGTTAGAAGAGGTGGTTGGCCACTGATATCCAACTGGATGAATCCTCCCTCCTTAGGAAGCAATGGTCTCCATTGCGTTGAGTTCCCCCATTAGATGAGAAAATTTCTGCTGAATTTGGCCCCGGGTGAGCCATTTGCCTTGGTGTAGGAGTTTCCCTGCTTTGACGACTCGATAAAGATGGATCCTTTGATGTCAAGTTCCCTTGATCTGTGTGTCCATAATATGATCACTGGATGCCTATTGTGTGCATTCGGGGTTGAGCTCTGTTGGTGTCATCTTCTCTACTACGTCTAAGGTGTCCAATAATGGTGGGAAATAAGGGCGAAGGAGATCCATGTTGAACACTGGGTGTAGGCCAAGGAAATAAGGGATGTTGAGCTCAAAATCATTATCCCCCACAGCCTTGGTGATGGTGTACGACCCATAACAGAGTGAGAGAATCTTCCGATGGGGTCCTGTAAGGCGTTCTTTCTGCAAGTGCAACCAAACTTTGTCGCCCACCTAAAACTTATGTGGCACCTGATGTTGATCATGGAACTACTTGTACTTGTCATTGGGCTTCTGTAGGATATCCTGAACCTTTTGGTGGATGTGCTGGATTCGCTCAATGAACCAGGTGTCTTTCTCAGCTTCAGTCAGAGTAGGAGATGAATCAGTCGAGGTGACTGCAAGGGAAAGTGCAACATCTATGGGACCCAATGGTTGGAATCCGAACCCCACCTGAAAGGGGCTATGGCTGTTTGAGCTATGCAGGGCTTGATTGTAGCTATGTTGGACATAGGGAAGGCTCTCATCCCATGTGCAAGGGTAATTTGAATTATACATTCGAAGGATATGCACAGTCATTCGATTTACAACCTCAATTTTGCCATCTGTCTGGGGGTGGAAGGTCATGGATTTGGTGAGGTTGGTGTCCAGCAGTGACTAGAGGCCCGACCAGAATGTGCTGAGAAATCGACTATCCTGATCTAAGACAATGGTTTGTGGGATTCCAAAATGTACCCAGACTCGTTCAAAGAAGAGATTGGTAGAGGCCTTTGTTGTGATGTTCTTCTTACAGGAAATTAGAATCACCATCTTAGAAAAACGATCAACAACCACAAAAACATAGTCATTTCCCCTCTTGGTGGATGGGATGCCCGACATGTAGTCCATTGAGATGGATTCCCATGGAATTTCAAGAGTAGGAAGAGGGGTGTACATGCCCTATTTTTTAGTGGTCGGTTTTGCAATAGCTCAGGCAGTGCAGGACTTGATATACTTGCTAACCTCCTATCGAAGTTTCAGCCAGTAGAAATGTTTCTATAGCATCACCACTATCTTTTTGATGCTGAAGTGTTCTTCCACCTGACTGTAGTGGGCTTCCCAAATAATATTCCCTCACTCACTTGATGGAACACAGAGATGTCCCAGACGACACAAAAACCCATCTTGAAGATGGAAATTCTTGAAAACTGCATTTGCACCCAACATTTGGTAGGTGTTGGTGAAGTCTGGGTCTGTCTCATAGAGTTGGGGTCATCTAGAGGTCTCATGCCCATAGAAGTCTAGCACCATGGTGAGTGTTGTGACTGGCGGTCTGCTGAGGCAATCAGTGATGCGATTGGTGCTTCATGTTTTATACTTGATGTTGAGGTGGAATTGGTGCAAGTATGTGGACCAATTTTGATGGCGATCATTCTGCAATTTCCCTTGTGTCTGCATGAACGAAAATGGCTTATGATCAGTGTGGATGATTGTCTCCTTCCCAAGAATGTAATGTCTCTACTGGCGGCAGGCTTGCACAATGGAGTACATTTGCTTTTCATAACTGGGGTATTTACATACAACATATGATAGTGTCTAACTATGATAGGCCACAGGGTGGCTATGATGAGTGAGAATGACACCCACCGCATAGTCTAAAGCATCTGTGTCTATCTCAAAGGGTTTTTGCAGGTCTGGTAGTGAAAGTACTGGGGCTGAGCACAAGCAATGCTTGAAATCGTAGAACTCTTGTTGTTGGGAACAACCCCATGCAAATTTTTCCTTACCACCACCCCTGGTTATTTGTCTAAGGGCCCATGCAATATGGGAGAATCCCAACACGAACCTGCAGTAGAAATTGGCAAGGCCCAAGAAGCTCCTAAGCTTAGTGAGTGTGGTTGGGGCTGGCCAGTCACAGATGACTTGGATCTTGGCTGGATCCACATGTACTCCATGCTAATCAATTATGTAGCCCAGGTAATGGACCCTGTCCATGCCTGTTGCGCCTCTTTTGCCACCTAGATGAGCAAAACATAGGTGCTTGGAAGCTTAGTTGGGTTTGTTAAGGAGTACAGCTGTAAGGAAAAGGGTTAGAGAAAGAAATATAAAAGAACAACTAAGAATTAAACTAAGAAATAAAATAACAACTAAACTAGTGAGCATAGGGACATAAGAACAAAAAAAACAATAAGACTCATGTCACCAATGGTAAGGTTTATATCAATGAAAGAAAACACTAAGAAGAAAGAGGACTATGAGTCCCTTCTTCCTCCAAGGGAGGGCTCTTGGACCTCCAAAAATAAACTCTTCTTACAACTTTGAATGAAAATGGTGAAATAATTCCAAGCTAATCCACTCAAGAGGTGAGATGGATTGCCCAATGTAATGGTGCTAGTATACTCTTGATGAGAATAGAGGATTCCTCAAGAGAATAGTAGCAGCATAACTTTGCTGTTGAATTCCTTAAAAATGAAGTGCACCCATGGCCTTGTTTTATAGCACCTCTTTGAGGTATTGTGCAACCAACTTGTAGTGTGAAAAGAGGCTAATTAGGGCATTTTTAGGTCTTTGACCAGCCACCCAGTTGGATCCAGTCCAAATTTGAGTGTCAAATCAACTTGGAAGCTGAACCAGAAGTGGGTGGGAGGCTGACCAATCTCATAAATGCATCGTTCTCATATGTGCATGGCTTTTAGCGACCACAGTCACGCATCGGGTGCACGTGTGCTTTTTCCTCATTTCTGTTTTGCACATGTGCACGTGCGCCCTGTGTAGTCATAGCGCACTTTAATTTTATCACTGGTTGTATAGTTTTTGACCCTTTTGGAAATACTTTTGTGGTAACTTTGGTCCATGGGTGACCTCATAATAGTTTGACGATGCTGGATTCTTGTAACTATTTGCGGATGAAATTTCAGTGATAACAGATACCCCCTGATGGATGAGGTTAGGAGCATATGTATAGACGAAGTTCATCAATGTTTCTTCTATTGAGAGTGCCATTGTAAGAGAGAGCGATAGTGAGATTGTCAAGAGTTACCCGTTGGAGGGGGAAGGGAACCTGTAGAACCCAACCTTCCATAAGGTGTGTAAAAATAAACTGTGTACAAATGAGGTGGGCATGCCCCATGCTCGTGTCATGTAACTCAAAAAGGAATGGTGTGTTGATGTAGACAACTGCAACGCCCTCAGGGGCAGTCGTGATAAAGGCAGAAGACAATTCTGCGGAGGAACATACTCTGAAAAGTAGGTAGTGACATCTGTAAGAAATATCACGGATTCCGTAGGCATTGATAGCCCAACCAAGTTCATAGGTCTTCAATAAATATAAGAAATAACTGCAATAGTCGCAAAGTAAGAATCACTGTAACATGAGAAAGTGTTGAAGTCGAATGTTACGGGGGCCAACGACAATAGGGAGCAATTGTGGTTCTCCCCGTGTCATCTGAGACCTCTCATTGGAAAGGTAATGAGAGTCAAGATACTGTCGCCCTTCTGGAAACGGTGCTGATGTCGACAAAAAGGGGGACGCAACTCCAAGAAGAAAAGGGCTTCGTGAAATCTACTAGGTGAGGTTAGGAACTGGAGGAGTTACATGGACAAAGTCAATATGTAGGAAGACTCAAGACTTCCCTTGGTTGGGGGTATATGTGAAGTATAAGTGGCTGCAACCATTCAACTAGGTTGAGTGTCATGGGGACAACAAGACGTGGGATAAGGCGTGCCAGAGGCAGGACAAAGTGGAAAAACTCAGAGGGCAGAGGTAAGTGGCCTGTGGGATACTTAGAGTATATGGATGATGTCAACAGGGTTAGATGATAAGTAGTGCCCCAACCAAGGGCGACATGGGTTGCGTTTTCCAAAAAAGGGAAGAAGGTCACCAAAGGGCACTAGCATATTTGGCCCATTTTGAGATGGTTGTTTCGACGCTTATGCGACCTTATGTTGTTGATATGGTGACAAATTTGGAGTCTCTGAAACATTGGTTTAGGTGACGTGGCATTTGCGACGAACTTGAGAAAACGTCGCACAAGCAACGATATAGGAAACCAATCTCAAACCAACTTTTCGTCTATATTGCGACAACAACTTTTATAGTTAAACCGACGCATCAATAGAACCCGGCGTCGCATATTCGATGATAACTTTTTTGTTGTTTATGTAGATAAACCGACGCAAACAATAGAAGTTGTTGTTGAATCGACGATGACAACTTTCCGTTGTTTATATAGCAAAACCGTCGCATCGATAAACGTTGTCATCGCATATGCGACGACAACTTTCCGTTGTTTATAAGGCATAACCGTCGCATAGATAAAAGTTGTCATCGGATATGCGACGCCAACTTTCCGTTGTCTATATAGCAAAACCGTCGCATATATAAATGTTGTCGTCAGATATGCGATGACAACTTTCTGTTGTTTATATAGAAAAACCGTCGCATATATAACAGTTGTCATCGGATATGCGATGGCCAGATTTTTTTTAGAAAAAAAATATAAAAATATTTTGGGCATTAATTTTGATATTAATATTAATATTAAATCCCAAAGGGTATTGCATGAGCCCCGTATTGATTTCACAAATCCTTGGGACTTCTTTGATGGAGTTTATCAAGGCTCGCCAAAAATATGTGGGGATGGAGTCATACTCTTTTTAGATCATTACCACTTCTTCTCCTTAAAATATGGAGCAGGACTAGGAGCAAATAACATGGTTGAATTCTACAC
>WSFP011400198.1:0-26610 GCA_009831015.1 Picea engelmannii
GGATCAAGTTGTTATTATTCCATATAGTCGACTTGGAGATTTTATAAATGGGTAGAAATCAAATGAAGATGCTCCCACTCTATTTGTTGTTAATACAAAGTGATCTAAAGAAGTGGAGTATATTACATGTACCCACATTAACACATAACTAGAATATGCTACGTGAGTATTTATTTGTTTAATATAATTATAAACTTCTAATTCAAGTTCATTATGCAAAAAGAGTGTGGATATGTTTCCTAATTTGTTATCATCATTCTTATCTAGTTATTGGTGTTCATATGGCCTGGAGTCCACACGTAAACTCCCAAGTGGTGATTTTACAATGAATCCATGAGGATCAACAAAAACAAAACACAATCCACCCTGAAGCATTAAAGTTGGTTGTAGATGTCACTTCATCATGTATCAACTTTATGTGCATCCAAATGATCTTGTTTTAATATACACTGGGTGTAGGCATATTGATAAATCCGGTGGTATGTGTCATAGGATGTAATGGGTAGACCTCAAACATTCAAGTATGCACCTCATTTATCATTGGATATATGAGATAGTCTGGAAAAGATGATTTAAGATGGTTTTAACGTTAAAATGGTTTGGGACAAACTCATCTCTGATGTGGAGCACCAATCGGGCGATTTATTCATAGGCGTAACTCGGGACACCTTAATGACAATGATGGATTTTTCTAACATTTACCATAATATTAGAAAGAAACAATATATGAAGGATGGGAGTGATCCAACAAGTGTCGATTGATAGTTTTTTTTCTACCAAAAGCAAAATAGTGTGCAAAACATACCATTTATTATAGGCATACAAACATGTTGGATGCATTCCATGATGATGAGGCATTCACACAACAAAGTTATGTCCATGGATTCCACATTTAATACCAATATGTATGGGGTATGCATTATCAATCTTTTCATTTCTTTATTCCAATCAAAATGAATTCTTATATGTTCACTATAATATTTATACTTATTTGCTTTGAAAGTAGAATCAACTTTATATGTTAATGGTATTCGACAAACATGTTATGGTGTACCAATGGCTTGGGTGATTTCATCATGTAATACTGTATATGATATTCAGAAATGGTTGTCAGCGTTATTTGTTGTGGAATGAAAGAACACTCAGATTGGCATGTACGAGCATTTATCACAAACGATGTCGTTGCTGAGATTCAAGCATTAAGGTTCCACATTTGTTGCTTTTCAAAAGAAATATGAAAAAGTAAAGTTACATTCATTTAATTTACTCTCTTCTAATGTATTACCATTTCAAGAGTTGAACTAATTCCTCCATCTTGCTATGTCTATGGCATGTCCATGGAGCATGGGTGAAACATGTTGGAAGCAAATTCGAAGTCGAAGAAAACAAAGTTCACATTTTTCATGCATTAGGAGGAATCATGCACTCATGCAAGGATTATGAGTTTGTATGAAAAGTTGTTGCAAGAATATTTCATGAATTCAATGGCGAGGACAAATTTATAAAACATTTTGACACCACTTGGCTATCCAATGATAAAATATGTAAGTGTCATGTAACATTAGATCATGACTATTTTTCCATAATAGCATGTTTTTAGTCAATATTTTTTAGTTGATGATAAACTTTTTTTCCAAATATGTGGCTGAAAGCTTATAGTAAATTCCCGCATTCCAATCAAGACACAAATAATGCAATTGAATCCTACCATAAGTATCTGAAATATAGATACCTATATGAGGAAAACTTGATGCATACCACAAATTGTTGGATTGGTTAATTGTTGTATTGTTGACAAAAGTTGAATTCAATTATATTCATAATCAACGGTTAAAAGAAACAATAATTATAAGGCCCACGAAGTGTGAGAAACAAGAGACTCTCTCAAAGGCCGAAGCAATTCAAATACCAGAAGAAGATTGTGTGCGGGACCCAAAAAATATGAATGAATTTATGGTTTGTCGTCAAAATAAGGATACTCTTGATGCGTGGTATAATGTCATATACACATGGTCCAAATTTAATTTTTGTAGTTGTGATTGGGCATTGAATGGCAATGTTTGTAAGCATTTTTTCAAAGTTTAGATGTGGGCCAACAAACATGGTTTGGACATTAATACGATACCAAATGTTTCTAGTCCAATTATTGAGAACCTTGTATTATTAGGTTATTTAAATCAAATATGTACAATAAGCCCACTACCATAAGACCAAGCAAACATTCACCATGTACATAATTTATTAAAGCATGTTGATCTTGAGACTACAACATTGAAAAATCCAATATTTGAGGTTGATAGAGAGAAATTTTTACATGCATTGATCAATAAAAGAGTAAGTGATATGTTGAGCAATTTTCCTACAAATGTGGACCATTTAGAAGCAATTGACAACTTGTTTTACAATTTAAGTGAAGAGATAAACAAAAAAATTGTCAGTGTGGTGTCTCCATCTAAAATCCTGACTAAGAGACAACACAGTTTTTTGAGCCCGAAAAGTAAAAGGATACAATATCATCGTGATAGACATTCAACTAAGAATAAACCAAAAATTTAAAAGGGTTGGACGGGTTCGCACAAAGTCAAGGAAGAGCATGGACAAACAAATGTAACTACTTTCTTCAAAAGATCATAGGAATGTGTAATAGACCTCTCATCATGTGCAACATTATGTTCCATACAATATAGTTATTCTACTTAGATATTTTAATTTGTTTTACATGACATGAGTTATATTATTAGCCTCAATGTGATTGTAGAAATATTGTATGATTGTTGTTACAGCTGAGGGATCCACATCTCAGAATGTGTAACATCCCCACTATAATCTCCAATTTAATTTATGCATAATGTAGATATGAATGTGGTTATCGCCAAACAATGTAATATGTGAATATATTTTTTGTTTTTAAATAAATAAACTAGTTGTTGGAGGATATGGACAGAGATGGGGGTTGAGTTTTCCACAAGAGAAGAGAGTGTTAAGAGGGGTCCACGGGGAGGAATTAATTATGGGTATTAATT
The DNA here is from genome assembly GCA_009831015.1 of Picea engelmannii. Classification (NCBI taxonomy): domain Eukaryota; kingdom Viridiplantae; phylum Streptophyta; class Pinopsida; order Pinales; family Pinaceae; genus Picea; species Picea engelmannii. The sequence continues at coordinate 3,024 of WSFP011400198.1, forward strand.
CAACCATTTTCTTGAATTTAATTACCATTGGGGATAACTTCTAATTTTTGTTTGAGTGTATGAGAGCCCAATCATTAAACTCATGTAAGAGGGTGGATGTGAGAGTCACATACCTTAGTTATTGGAGAGCATGGGGCTAAAGTACAATCAACATTAGGCAGAGTGAGTAGTCAAGTGTTTTTGGAAAATAGAGGAAATATGTATGGGCAGTTACAGACAGTTTTTACACATGAAATTTTGCATGAACAACAAGCAGAGAGTAGAAACAAGGGGCACTAGAGATATAGCAATAAGGTTGGGTGAATTATGGAGCATTTTGGAGCGTTTTGGAGTGCTTTGGGGCTGAAGATTGAAGAGCTAGGTTGTTAGGCCTGAAGAGTGAACTCTTGTGTGAGTTGCACTATAGCAACATTGTTTGTTGGGAATAGTTGTCGCGCGTAGTACAAAGGAGGTTGCATGTGTGGTTTGTCTTAATGAGAGAGCGACCTTCACATTCATTATGAATGTCGTAGATGCATTTATTTATATGGTATCAGACAATAGTTAAGTCTGTGCATAATTCGTAGCTAATAAGCTACATGAAATTTAGTTAGCATTAAAATTTCATATTTATGTGTACTTTCTACTAATAATGTTCCGCGGTTAAGTTGGGGGATGTTATAGAATGGTATCAGAGCTTTTGGTTCAACAATGGACTTGTAGGGCCAGAGATCGGCATGAAGTTGGTAAATTCGTCATCTCAGCATTTGAGCTGTGTCAAATTGGGGAAGAAGGTGAGTCAGACATTTTCACGATGGTCACAAGTTGGAAAATAAGGAAAATCAGTGAAGCGAAGAAAGGACTTGCGCACACAAAATATTGGTGTTGTGTAATGAAGAATTTTTATTGCGCGCACTAGTTATTGATGCGCAATATAAAAAAAATTGTGTGCACTAGATATTGGTGCGCGGTACGCATTAAATATTTGTGTGTGGTATAAAATTTGTGCGCATTGAATGTTGGTGCGTAGTATAACAAGTCGTGTGCACTGGATATTGGTGTGTGGTATAAAACTTACGTGCATTGGACGATTGGTGCATGGTATAAAAAGTCACACGCATAGGATATTGGTGCGCGGTATAAAAAATGCGCGCACTGAATATTGGTGCACGGTATAAAAGATCCTGTGCATTGAATATGGGTGTGTGATGCCCATTGAATATTGGTGTGCAGTATAAAATTTGTGTGCATTGGATGATTGGTGTGAGGTATAAAAAGTCGTGTGCAAGGGATATTGGTGCACAGTATAAAAGTTACGAGCACTAATTGTTGGTAAGTGATATAACAAGTCACACGCACTGGATATTGGTGTGCGGTATAAAAAGTCATGTGCACTGAATATTGGTGTATGGTATAAAAGTTGTGTGCATTGGATGTTGGTGTGTGGTACAAAAAGTCATGTGCGCGGGATATTGGTGCGCAATATAAAAATTTGTATGCATTGAATATTGGTGCGTGGTATAGAAGTTGTGCGCACTAAATATTGGTGTGTGAGGCGTGCGATAAATATTGGCATTGTGCATTGTGAATCTAGCACGTACCGAATATTGGTTCATAATTCAGAATTGATGTGCACATGGGCTTTAAAAAGGATGAAGAGAAGAAGGATACCGCACAGGAAAAATTGTCATATAGTCTCGAGAAAAAAAATTCTAGAGCCAAAAATGGATTTTGGAAATAATTGGATCATGTTAAGTCAAATTAAAATAAAACTTATGGGTTTTTTCCGCAATGTCGATTTCTACAAAAGTGCCAGAGAGGGCCACTAGCCAATAATTCTCTGATTTTCTAGAAAATGCAAATTACATGTTTTTAAAGATCGCAATCAAACTCAGTGGCGAGAGCAAAGTTATTGTTGAAGCTTGTACAAAGTGTAAAAAATGTAGACATGAAAATATTGTGTGAAGGAATTGGATGGATTATGAGGGGTGTGGAATGGGAATGCTGAAATAGGGAAAAATCCACTATTCTAGACCACTTTTTGGGGATTTTTTAGGTGGAAACAGGTCCTCGTATGGAAAATATGGAAAATTTATGTACTAAACATTTTGTATACTCATCAAGCCAGACAACTATGGTTTCGTGAAGTTTTTCCAGAAGTGCTCAATTTGGGAGATATCTAGTTTGGCTAAAAATTTTAAGTCTAGAAAAATGGATAAAAAAGGAGAAAGTTATCATTTCCAAATTGCTACAGTTTTTTATTGAAGCATCAGATTGACAATACGAGAGTTGTTATGAATTCCTCGTCATTGTTATTATCTATGTCACTTACAATTTTGTTTCTATTTCTTGACATATTTACTTCTACGAGTGACAGAAGCTGGTGTTTGGGATTAATTGCACCAGAATGAAAAGTGTGTAAAATGGGTGAATTAACAATATTTAGATGACTATAACTTTCTGGTCAGAGCTCATAATTGAACAAGAAAGTGCAGTTGTTGGAAAGGTATTACATAGGGGGATCCATGTATCAATCTAGAAAATTGATATGGGAAATTTAAGTTACAACCAACACACACACACAAAAAAAAAGATGATTGGTGGCATTAAAGAGCGGGAAAAAAAATTATCTATTCTTTCCAAAACTGTGTATATATTTTGTCTAACATAAAATTGTTTGCATGCACATTTTTTGCAGAATTTAGAGGTACATGAAGGTAGTTTGGTTCATGTATGAGAACCACAACCATAGAAGATTCCCAAGGGTCATATAGTCATGAAGAGGAGTTCAGAGGGCTACATGTCAGCATGGGAAATGCTAAGACATAATCTAATAAAAGAAGAGGCAGGCAGGAGCCTGTAACTGTGAGAAGTCTGTAGAGAGAAGTGTAGAGCTATAGAGCTAATAATGAAAATATTATGAAAGCTCAAGAAGAGATACTTCGGATTTTGAATATGCTGCAAAGGCAAGCCAATAAAGAATCTGGCACAAAGCCAACAGCTAGTGCTAGACAAGTGACAACACTCAGATCCCATAGCAGAAAGGATGAGCATGGGAATGACAAGAAGTCAAGGAGTATAAGCAGGTGTCCTCATTCCCCAAGGAAATCCACTAGGATATATCATGCAAGTTTAGGGCCAGGGAGTAGCCCAAGTGTGTCTCATGTCGGGAGACGGAGGAGAAGGCCCGAGGGAGACATCTTGCAAGGTGAATTCAAGAAGATCAAGCCACCAAATTTCAATGGTGAGCATAGGAAGGGAGAATAATTTGAGGCATGGCTATTGGAAATGAAGAAATATTTTCAACTACATAATTATCCCTCCAGGGTAGAAACAAGAATTGCAACCTACCACTTGCAAGGAAATGCAACCATATGGTGGGATCAACTTAAGCAAGCAAAACACCTTGATGAGAGGAAGGTCTCATGGAGGCAGTTCAAAGGATATTTCCAAGAGAAATATTTTTCTGAGCATTACTATGAAAGGAAGATGAAAGAGTTCTTTGAAATCAAGCTGGGAAGCATGTAAATGGATGAGTATGAGAATATGTTCTTTGAGTTGCTAAAGTATGTGGAGTTCATAAAGGATGATAAGGTAAAAATCCAAAGGTTTCTAAGTGGGTTACCCTCCTTCTACAATGAAAAGATACAATATGATAACCCCAGAACTTTGGAAGAGACCATAAGGAGAGCAAAGCATATTTATGAGCATAACATAGGGAGGCCAATGTTCCAAAAGACTTAGAATGACAACATGAAGGGTAAGAAAGAGAAAAGGCGGAAAGGTTTTAAGCCACCCTTTTTCAAGAACAACTCCCAAGCAAATAAACAAGGATAGTCAACCCAAAATGAGTACAAGACAGTAGATTCGAAAAGGCCAAGGTAGAAGCCTGTACAATGTTGAGGATGTGATGGAAATCACTTGTATAGGGACTTCCCTCACAAAGGAGAAAGAATGAGGATTGTCCACAACATTCAGAAGGATGAAACAATTGAATACATGGGAGGAAACATGCCAAGGATTTATGCAGCCTTGGACAACATGCAAGTAGAGTTTCAATCCCCTGTGATTGAAGTGGAAGGTAATATTGATAACCAGCCCATAGCAATTTTGATTGATTTTGGAGCTAGACACGGTGACATAAACTTTAACATTGTTGAAAGATTTCACTTGCAAAGGAGTAAGCATAAGAAATATTGGTTAGTTTAGTTAGCCACTGGGGCTAAGAGAAAGATTAATGAGTTGCTTAAATATTTCCCAATAGACATGAATGGACTCAAGACAAAGGTAGATGTGAACATCATACCATTGGGTTCATATGACTGTCTAATTGGCATGGATTGGTTGGAAAAACACCATGTTGTCCTAGACTATTATAACAAGACCATAACCTGTCTTGATGAGAAAGGACAACAAAACGAAATTCAAGGCATTCCAAGAGTTGTAGTTTTTAGAGAGATTTTAGCCATGCATTTGAAAAGGAGTTTCAAGAAAGAAGGTCATATTTTTGCATCCCATATGGAATAGGCAGCTAGAGATAAAGTGGAAAGTATTGAAGACCATTCATTCTTGAAGGATTTCAAAGATGTTTTGGGGGAAATCTCGGGATTTCCACCAAAGTGAGACATTGACTTCTCTATTGATTTGGTGCCAAGAGTTGCCCCAATGTCCAAGACACCTTACAGAATGGGCACACCAAAATTGAAAGAGTTGCGGATATAGCTTGAAGAGATCTTGAAAAGAGGGTATATACACCCAAGTGTGTCACCTTGGGGAGTCCCTTTTCTTTTTGTGAAGAAGAAAGATGGAACCTTAATGATGTGTATTGATTTCAGACAGTTGAATAAGGTCAGAATAAAGAACAAATATCCTTTGTCAAGGATTGATGATTTATTTGATTAGCTGAAGGGTGCAAGAATATTTTCCAAGATTGACTTGAGATCAAGTTATCAACAAGTGAGGATAAAGGAGGAGGATATTAGCAAGACAACGTTCTGAACGTGATGTGGGCATTATGAGTTTACAGTAGTGCCTTTTGGACTATCAAATGCCCCAGTTGCTTTCATGTGTCTGATGAATGCAGTGTTCAGGGAATACTTGGACAAGTTTGTGATTGTTTTCTTAGATGATATATTTGTTTATTCAAGGACGGAAAGAGCATGAGCAACATTTAAGAATGGTGCTGCAAGTTTTGAGAGACCATAAGTTGTATGACAAACTAAGTGCATCTTTTATCAAAAGAAGATTCACTACTTGGGGCATATTATATCAACAGATGGGATAATAGTTGATCCTGAGAAGATAGAGGCCATTAGAGGGTGGGCAACGCTAAGAAACATGATATAGGTCAGATAATTTATGGGTCTTGTGTGTTATTACCGAAGATTCAAAAAAGGGTTTTCAAAGATTGCAAAAGAAGGGAGTGAAATTTGAATGGACTTCCAAGTGTGAAGAAATATTTAAGCAGTTGAAAGACATATTGACAAGTGCACACATATTAAATATTGCAGATCTAGATGAATATTTTGTAGTGTGCATGGATGCATGCAAGGATGGGCTCGGTGGAGTCCTCGGTCAAAAAGATCATGTGGTGTGTTATGAGTCTAGAAAACTAAAAGAGCATGAAAAGAATTATGCTACACATGACTTGGAATTGGAAGCCACTGTTCATGCATTAAAAATGTGGAGGCATTATTGCATGGGTCAAACATTTGAGCTAAGGATAGACCATTTTGGTCTGAAGAATTTGTTTGGACAACAAACATTAAATGCCAGAAAAATTAGGTGGCTAGAATTCCTGAGTGAATATGACTTTGAAACTAAGCATATAAAGGAAAGGAAAATCAGGTGGTTGATGCACTCAGCAAAAGAGCTCATGAAATGCATATTTCAACCATCATCATGTATAGGGTAGATTTACAAGATAAACTTCTTGAAGCGACAAATTCATATCAACAATACCTAAAAATAAAAGAGACATTACAGCAAGGCAAATTACAATAGAAAATTAATTATTATGAGTTGAAAGAGGATGAAATCCTCATGTACAAAGGGAAAATATATGTGTTAAATTCCGAAGAGTTGAAAAATATAGTGTTGAGAGAAATGCATAATGTGCCATATGTTGGGCACTCTGGATATTAGAAGACAATTGCAGTTGTAAGAAGCCAATACTTTTGGCCGAGAATTAAGAAAGAAGTGGCTAATTATATTGCTAGGTGTCTAGAATGTCAAAAAGTGAAAACAGAACATGGACATCCAACGGGGCTGCTACAACCATTGTCCATTCTTGAGTGGAAATGGGAAGTGGTTACAATTGATTTTATTACCAAGCTACCCAGAACAGTGAAGCAACATGATTCCATCGTGGTGGTGGTAGATAAATTAACCAAGGTAGCACATTTTATTCCCGTGAAGACAAGACACAAGGCAACAAACATTGTGGAGATTTACATGAAATAGGTTGTTAGGCTACATGGGGTGCCCAAGGAAATTGTTTCAGATAGAGATTCAAAATTCACCTCTAATTTTTGGAAAGGTTTTGGGACAAACTTAAATCTCAGTATAGTGTATCACCTAGAGTTAGATCGGAAAACAGAGAGGACTAACATATTGAAGACATGCTCATAATGTATGTAATGGACCAACCATCAAAGTGGGAAGATTATATCCACTTAGTAGAGTTTGATTACAATAATGGGTATCAAGTTTCATTAAAAATGAGCCCATTTGAAGCATTGTATGACAAAAAGTGTAATACACCAGTGAGTTGGGATAACCCAACATACATAGTTATCATTGGGCCAAATTTGTTGAGGGAAATGGAAGAGCACATGACAGAGATCAAACAAAATTTAAAGGCTACCCAGGATAGGTAGAAAATTTATGCAAACAAGAACAGATTTTTTAGAGATTTTAAAGTGGGAAAACATGTTTTTCTAAAAGTGAAAGCGAAAAGAAGTTCAAGAAAGATTGGGTTGCTGCCCAAAGTTGGCAGCAAGATATTGTGGGTCTTTGGAAATCTTAAAGAACATAGGGCCAATCGCATGTGTGCTAGTATTTCCTGCATCCATGAGAGTGCAAATTGTATTTCATGTGTCATTATTAAAGAAATATGTTCCTGACTCTAACAACATAATTGATTGGATTGTGATCCAGGTGGAAAACGAAAGGGAATTCCGGGTGGAACCAGTACTCATCCTAGACCGAAAAGTCAAAGTGCTCAGGACCAAAGCCATAGGGTTGGTACTGGTTCAGTGGACCTGTTATGGTCCTGAAGATGCAACATGGGAATGTGAAGAAATTATGTGAGAGGAATACCCGTAATTTTTTGTCAATTTTGAAGAAAACATAAATTGAAAATGTAAGACACCATTTTTGGGCAGTTAGAGTTCTGGAAACACATCTCAGATTTCTGGTCACTTGCACAGACAATCTTGATAAAAGAATGGTGTAGCTCGATGTACTGAGAGAAGTGAAGGGGGCACATTCCTTGGGTCAACAGGTTGAGAGAAATATGAGATTTTGGTTGGGACTGATGTTGGAGGGTAAGAAAAGAAATTACAGAAGTTTTCTTTCTTTTTTGAATATTGTAATGTGATGTAAATTTGTATATGTATTTGACATGGTGTTGTGCACTAAGGATGGTGAACAATTGTAGGGGAGGGGGAATGTAATATCCCCACTATAATCCACAGTTTAATTTATGCATAAAGTAGATATGAATGTGGCTATGGCCAAACAATGTAATATGTGAATGTATTTTATGTTTTTAAATAAATAAAATGTGATACCAGTTGTTGGGGGATATGAACAGAGATGGGGGATGATTTTTCCACAAGAGAATAGAGTGTTAAGAGGGGTCCAAGGGGGGGAATTAATTATGGGTATTAATTCAACCATTTTCCTTAATTTTATTACAATTGGGGATAACTTTTAATTTGTGTTTGAGTGTATGAGAGCCTGATCATTAAACTCATGTAAGAGGGTGGGTGTGAGAATCACATACCATAGTTATTGGAGAGCATGGGGCTGAAGTACAATCAAGATTGGGAAAAGTGAGAAGTCAATCGTTTTTGGAAAATAGAGGAAATTTGTATGGGCAGTTATAGACGATTTTTACACATGGAGTTTTACATGAACAACAAGTAGAGAGCATAGAAAAGGATCATAGGAGATAGAGCAAGAATGTTGGGCGAATTATGGAGCATTATGGAGCGTTTTGGAGCTAAAGATTGAAGAGTCAGGTTGTCAAGCCTGAAGAGTGAACTCTTGTGTGAGTTGCACTATAGCAACAATTGTTTATTGTTGTTACCTGTAGTTTTCCTTGTAGTGAGTTCCCTTGAGTTCCCGGTAGAGAGACTCCTAGCTACCTGTGCCACAGAGACCTTGATAAACGAATGGGATGCTCGATGGACTGAGAGAAATGAAGGGGTACATTTCTTGGGTTGGGCAGGTCAAGAGGAAGAGAATATTGGTGGGTTGTGGGATATTGAGTTGCGAGTGGACTGTGAGAGACACCCTTTTCTTATGGATTCCTAGCCCCAACTCGGGAGTGACTTGTTGTTGAGATTTGGAATAACAAGTCTATGGTTGCATGGTACGTCCTTCCCAAGCAGTTGGTTACACAACTATTTTAAAAAGATAAGTGCTTATCTGCTTTCCTATGTTAATTTATGAGTTTAAATGTTGTGCATTTTTACTATGTGCATGAGAATGAATTATATGTTGTGGTGGAGAAATTATTAACTACATTTATATTTTTAACTACTATGGACAATTGCTTGAGCTCGATTGTTATGGTGTTCATAATTTGAGGTTTAAATGTATCCATTAATCGATTTTGATAGCATCGATAACGAGATTCCAGCACGGTACTTGAATCGTTGTGCGCAGTGGGAATAGTTGTCGCACGTCGTAACAAGCATGTTGTGCACACGCTGTGAATGGTTGTCGCGCTCAATACAAAGGAGGTTGCATGTGCAGTTTGTCTCCATGAGGGCACGGCCTTCATGTTCATTATGAATGTCGTAGATGCATTTATTTATATGGTATCAGACAATAGTTAAATATGTGCATAATTCATAGCTAATAAGCTACATGAAATTTAGTTAGCAGAAAATTTTCGTATTTATGTGTACTTTCCACTAGTAATGTTCCTTCGTTAAGCTGGGGGATGTTACAGAATGAACCTCATCACCTACGACACTGTCAAATTCAATTATTTTCTGATGATATTATCAAGGGTAACACATGTACACATTTTTAATTTATTATCGACAAATGAGAGTCATAAAGTTATTTATTAAGTTCAATTGAAGCTTGTTTACTTAAATATTTAGTTCATTGTGTCTTGCAATCAACACTTACTTTTTTTTTAAATTGTTTATGTTGTAAGCTCAACCAAATGATGTAGCAATCCAAGAGATTGGCACAGAGAAGCCAACAATCCAATTGATTCCAAATTTAAACATATGGGGTTTGGAGAAAGGTAAATTTGACGTTGAAGTTGTTGTCAAGTAATTGTAATTGGTCAATACAACAACTCTTTCTATGGATGTAGTTTCCTATGTTTTGTTCATTTTATTGTCCTTTGGTGTTTTTTTTTTTACATAAATGGTTGTGGATTATATTAAAAAACAGTGGTAACCACTGGCATAGATACATCAAGGATTTCTTGCCTTGTCCATAGAAACATATTCAAAATGACACAGAAGACTTCTATCTCCAGTCCTATTAACCAGATCATCATAGCTAGATCCATGACAAAAATTTGGGCAAAGACAAGTTGTCCAATGGAGACATCAACATCTACAGAGACATACTATAAATCATAGAAAAACAACTACAAAAAATAGAAAACCAGTACATGTTCAGAAGCCTCAGTTGCTAGGGGCGCCTTAGGCTGAGTAGAAGTAGCTAGCTTCTCTTCATTTTCGATTTGTCTTTCCAAAGTAAGCCGACCAACCTGCATTTCGAGTTTGAGGATTCACTTTTCTAGCTCGGTTTGGCCAACAAGCCGAGAGTGAACCTTCTGGTTTAATTTCTCGGTCAAGTCCTCGCGAATCTGAAACATATCCTCGTCAACCATCTCAAGTCTTTTGCCACCTTCTTCATCCAATATTGCAACCTTTCGCTTCTGGTCCCACAACTCACAACGAAGAGTTTTTAGCTCATTCTCCAACCAATGAACACGATCCTGATTGCCCGAGCTAGATCCAGATCTTGGATCCATGGAGCTTAGAGCAATCAAAAGATACCTTGCAATATTGACGAAGCCTTTCAATGGATTTGGGATTTCCAGCAGCGGACACCAGAATACAGTGCAAAGATTATGGGGAGTCGGAGGGCCAGCTCCAAGATAATAGTCCCACCTTCTAACACAGAGTGCAAAGAACCCATCCGGATTCAAAGCATTAGCCTTCACACACACCATCCCACTGGTCTGCTCATTGCGAAAAATAGGAAAGACGGGGTGAACGGACAAAAGGATCTCAGCCACCGCCGAGACCCGCCTTGAGCCTGAGCACAAACGAGTCGAGGTACTACCTCCCACTCCATTCACATGGTCTTTTAAAACCCCTCACATGTTACCACTTGCCATATTGACCTTTCCTTGCGTTTTAACCATGCACGTAGAGTCCCTTCACTTTTGTGGAGAGCACCTTCCTAATAAACCAAAGGTGTTATGGGATATTAAAACTTTGGGAATTTCCATTGATATACAAGGTCCCTTTGCTCAAACGGGTAGTGGCATTAGCTGCTTTATCTGCCTCTCCATTCAGTTCCTGAATAATGTGAAAGAATTTGATTTTGTGAAAATCAAGGAGTAAATTCATGATTTTTCGGAGTAGGTGTCGGAGCCTCATGTTATGGGCGAGGGCATGGATGTTTAATGTGTGAATGATCACCCGTGAATATCCAAAAACAATAAACTATTTAACTTCCTAGCCAAAACTTGATAGATTCCTTCCCATAATGCAAGAGCTTCAATGATATTGTTAGTATCGTCTCCAATTCCCCACGAGAGAGTAAATTCAGTTGTTTCATCAGGGCTTAGAAGAACCCCTCCCCCTCCTGCCACCCCTGGATTCCCTTTAGAAGCTCCATCAAAAAAGAGAGTGTGTTAATGAAGCGCCTTCTTCCAGATTGAAAATCTGAGTGGGTCCATACAGATTTCCCATTGATCCAGTTGAGATGAGCTAGCAGAAACAGATCCAGGGGCCTTTGGGATTAGACTCAACGTCTAGTCTTCTTCATTAGAAGGGAGTGGAGATTTATTCTCAGAAAGAGGAAGAGAGTGAAGACATTTTCCCAACAGAGCCTTAGCTCTGACTACCACCTGAGCAGGAGTGGAGATTTTTTCTCTGAAGAGGCGGGCATTTTGTTACAACCAAAGCTTCCAGAAAATAAGTTTCGGAAGAGTCGGCCAACATATTTTAAGCATGTCTATCTTGAGAAGGGTAAAGGGGCACAACTTATCCCAGTTGTTGAGGAGGATTGGGATTTCATCTGGGAGAGTTACTTGATTCGACCAAGGAAAGAGAGCTAGATTCCATGCCTCTTTTACAAAGGGATAGCTTAGCAAAAGGTGATTTGTGGATTCTTCCTATAAACAACAGAGAGGACATCGAGTAGGACCTTCCCAACCTTTTTTTTTTAGGTTATCTCCCGTAAGAATATTGTTGTGGGCCAGAGTCCAAATAAAAATGTCTACTTTTGGAAAAGTTTTGGCTTTCCATATATCTTTCCAAAGAGCAGGGTTGGGAGGAACATTAGGAATTGCTTTTAACTGTTTATAGCTCTGAGCCGCAGTGTAATTTCTAGAGTGAGTGCCCCATCCTCGAGAGTCCTTTGTATGAGCTGTGATAGGGGATTTACCTTTAATCAAGGAGAGAAAAATGAGTTCTTCATTGTGTAAGTGGCTTGGACAATTCAATATACACCACTTTTTCCAGGTTCTAATTTCATCATTATTCCAAATTGAGATATCCCATAGCATGGTTAAACTTTGGGAGTGAAGCCAACATTTAAGATTGGAGGTTCCCGGCAAGGTGTCCAAAGGCAGATCCCCAAGGATAGAATCCTCCCAAATGAGAATGTTTTTCCTATTCCCAGTAATCCAAGTTAGATCGAGCTTGAATAAAGAGAGAGATTTTGGCATATTGTGAAAATTGGAGATCCTTTTGAAGATTTTGGAGCTGTATCAAGACATTTTTTCCTTGCCCCTGAGAAGTTATTTTTCCAAAGAACTTGTTTACTCCAAGTTAATTTTTCGGTGACCAAATTCCAGAGAATTTTAGCACCAAGAGCCAAATTTTGAGTCCTGAGATCTTGTATCTAGAGTCCCCCTTCTAGAAGTGGCTTAGTAATTTTCCCACAACTGACCAACGAAAGCTTGTTTTCATTGTTTTTCCCACCTTTCCACATAAAACATCTAAGAAGAGTCTTGATCTTGGAGATGAATCCAACCAGTGCAAGTAAAATGGAGCTTTGGTAGATCAGAACACTAGAGAAAACCAATTTAATGAGAACCAGTTTCCCAGCTAGATTTAGCCAAGAAGCACCCCACGAGTTGATTTGAGTCTTCAATTTATCAATCAGAGGAAGCCAATGAGTTCATTTTGGGGAATATTTGAAAATGGGTATCCCTAAATATTTAGAAGAGTCCCACTAAGTTCTTCCTTCAATTTCTATAATTCTTGAGATTTCCACCATTTCCCTTGGGGAGCAAATCCATCCAAAATTTTGGCTTTTTTCTGTAATTGATTTTGCTTTCTGATGCCTCCTTGTAAAGTTCTAACTCTTGTTTGAATTTTCTGGCTATAAGAATGCTAGCTCCTCCCAAGATAAGCGTATTTTCGACAAACTGGGCATGATTTATTTCTTTGGCTCCTCTTGTCATTATGAGACCCAATAAATCTTGATGAAGATGACAATGCTCCAGCTGAAAGCTGAGCACCGAGGCCTGGATAACATATAGAAGAGGCGAAAGAGGACAACCTTGTCTAAGCCCCCCATAGGCTTGGAATAAATTTGTAGCACGTCCATTGACCAGTGGAGCTATCCAAGGGGATCCAATACATGCTTTCACCCAATTGATAAATTAAGGGGCGAAGCCAAATTAGAGCATTACCTGAAAATGGAAATCGTGTCGAACTCTATCAAAAGCGTTAGCCAAATCTAATTTAACAATCATATATTTTTCACGTCGAAGAATACTGGTGTGGATGGCTTCCTAGACCAAAATAATGTTATCAAGGATCTTCCTCCCTTTGATGAATTCACCTTTATTTTCTGGAATGATTACTGGTAGGATTCATTTGATTCGGTTGGCTATAACTTTTGTAATGATTTTGTAACCAATATTGCAGAGTGAAATTGGCCGAAATCGGTCAAAGGAGGTGGCACCTTTCTCTTTAGGAATGAGGGATAAGAAGGTTGAGTTGGTATTCCCTTCGATCTTATTGCAAGTCTGGGATTTTAGAACCATTCTATGAAGATATTTTTTAATTGTTTTTCAACATGCTTCGAGGAATCCATCGGGACCGAGAGCTTTGTCAAGTTCCATTTCGTTTAAAGCATTTTTAATTTCTCTTTTGGTGACCGGAGCAGTGAGGAGCTGGTTGGAATTCGGTTGAATTTTAGAGGGAACCAAATTTAAAATATGTTGACAGTTTTCATTCTGGAGATGAGACTCCTCTGTATATATATCTTTGAAGTGGTTATGAGCAGCTTATTTGATTCCTTCGAAGTCAGTGACGATCTGGTCTTGAAGATGGATTTCCTTTACAGAGTTAACTTGTTTTTGAGCTTGAGCTTGCTTATGAAAATAAGTAGTGTTCCTGACACCTTCTTTTAACCATAGGCTTCTGGATTTTTGCCTCCAGTAATCCTCTTCCAATATGCATGCAGAGAGAAGGGTGCGCTAAAGAGTTTCTTCCTGTTTCAAATTGTCGGGAGTAATAGACCCTTCTTCCATATTTACTTGATGCCTTTCCAATTGTTGTTGAGCTTCCAATATTTGATTAAGATGAGATTTCATGGTTTTAACCCAATCTTTGAGAGCTCTTTTGAGCCTACGAAGCTTTTCTTCCTAGAAAAAGAAAGGGGATCTAGAAACAAGAGTCTGCCACACATTGAGGACCAAATATTGGAAACCTTCCCGTTGAATCCAAGAGGGACTAAATCGGAAGGGGATAGGTCCCAGATTTGTGTCTTTGGAGAGTTCAAGAAGAATTGGTTTATGGTCAAAGGCACTGAAGGGGAGGATTTTAGAGACAACGTTGAGACCTAAAAAAAAATTAAAGAGTTTTGGACCAAGAATCTGTTAAGGCGAGCAACTATATGGCTTGGTCTGATTCTTTTGTTGGACCAAGTGAATTTGCCACAAGAAGGTTTGATATCATCCAGATCCCATTCCAGAATGATATCTTTGACCCATTCACGGATTGGGTCTCTGACTATTGAGCCCCCCTTTTTTTCCCCGAGAGAGAGTGTGACATTAAGATCCCCAACTAAAGCAATATTTCCCAACTGATGGGAGCTGAGGGATTCCCTGATAAGATCCCAACAATTTGTTTTCCAAGAGAAAATCAAGGTGCATAAATGTTGAATAAACATACCTGGTAACCTGAATCCTTGTGAGGAATTTTAGTGAGGATCCAATGAGTGCATGATTCAGTAAGAACTAACTCAAATTTAGAAGCGTCCCATAGGGTGCCTATTCCACCATAGGCTCCTCTAGCACTGACAGCTACACCTGCTCCTTTTTTCCAAAATTTCTGACTAGCGAGGAGGAAGTCATGTTCCTCCATTTTGGTCTCTTGGATTAGTAGGATATATGGATTTGAGGTGCCGATCAAATCTTTCATATATTTTTCTTTAGTTCTACTCCCTAATCCCCTACAATTTCAGGAGACTACCTTCATTACTTACTTATGGGGTTAGTATAGGCCTCCTTAGAGGGATGCCCTTGATGCCTGTCACTTCTTGTGTTTTTAACATTTTGTCCAATGTTGGTTGAGATCCTTGAACCTTGTCCTTGTAGGTGGATATTTCCCTCCTTTCTTTTTCCATTTTCTGACCTCTGGTAACTTGTTTTGGGGATGTTTGGGAAATGTCAAATTCATCCTCCTCTTCTTCCGAACTTTCAACCTCTTTTCCTGCTTCCTGAGTTTCAGATATATCTCCTGAGTCTTGAAAAGGAGGAAGTTCCTTTCCATCTGGCCTTTCCCCTTCCAGATTGGTTTGGCCAGATCCTTTGCTTCAGCTTCTAGATCCCCAAGGCCAGAGAAACTATTTTCAGTTTCAATCAGGGTTTTCTGAGTCTCCTTGTTCTTACTTGGATTTGTCGAATTCGGGTTAGGGATTTTACCTTCCCTTCTGAAGTTTGATTTAGGATTTGGATTTGGGCACTTGGCTTGCTACCACCCCTCGCCTTTCTCCTTCTCCTGTTGAATGGGCAGATTTTTTGGACAGTGCTTTTGGAAATGCCGATATTTATGGAAGCCTCTGCACTTGAAAGACAATTTTCATAATCCAACTTTTGAAAATGCTACCATTCCCCTACAGTTAAATTGATGGCTTCAGGGAGACCAACTTCAAGGTCTAATTCCACGCAGATCCGGGCACAAGAATACTAGTCCTTGGGATTTGCCTTGTCAATGTAACATCCTAGCCCATTTCCAATGGATTGCAACGATTCAGAGTTCCAACAGTGAATCGATAGATTGGGTAAACGAACCCAGATCAATATCGCTCTAGGAACATCCACTGCCGGATCAAAGTCTGGCATCCATCTATTGAGGTACATACCCTGTGGTCCCATGAAGTACGATCCATTTCTAAAGATCAAATCACGGTCATCTTTGGAGAAGAACTCAAACAAGAAAAACCCTCTTCCAACTGCATAACAGGTAACATTGTTAGAGATCAGGGGTCTCCGGTTTTTTTGAACCCAATTATCAGTTGTTCACAGAGAGGGCCATAGCCCTGTAAACTGGCTAACCAAAGCCCGATCTGCTAGGGAGACTGCAATACACATAGGATGATCCGGCGGAAGAGTGATCACAGGGACGTCATCGATCTTTTTGACAAATTTGGGAAGGGATTCAACAAAAGGTTTCTTCCCTTGTGCATTGATAAGGTGTCTAAAGGCTTCAAAATCAGCAGTAGGGGGAGGTGGTGGATCACCGCCTCGAGCCGAACTCATGGAGACTGCACGAGCTTGATCAGAGAATGGATCGAACGCCTACCAGCTTATTTCTCTCTCACGAAAATAACCAATTATAAAATTTATTGTTAAAGTACATTGATGTCATTTATTGTCCTTTGATGTTACTTTTGTTGTAATAATCTTTTTAGAGCTTTTTTAACATCTTGTATATGTTCATTATATCCATATTACTATTTGAAATAAAATAAAGAAAATCCCTATATTTTGTTCATTTTATTGTCCTTTGAAATTATTTTTTGTTGTAATAATCCTTTCATAATTTTTGTAACATCTTGTATACATTCATTATATCCATATTACTATTTGAAATAAATAAAAATATCATCATTTATCAAGTGGGTCTATTTATGTATTTGAGTGGAATTGTTCATTGTACCTTTGTTTACTGCTAACCACTATTCCCACACTTTAAAACATTCAAAGAATAATTTTTTTATGATGTATTTAGTTTTGGTTGCTATATAATCTATATGGGAGGAAAAAATATGTTGTCTTCATTGATGTATTATATTGATCTTCAGACACATAATTTAGGGGAAAGAATTGT
This sequence comes from Picea engelmannii, assembly GCA_009831015.1. NCBI lineage: Eukaryota > Viridiplantae > Streptophyta > Pinopsida > Pinales > Pinaceae > Picea > Picea engelmannii. Next base: position 19,787 of record WSFP011400198.1, read on the forward strand.
TTTCCTTCTATTTTTCATATTTTTTCTCCTCTATACTATATCCTTTTCTTTCTCTTATGTTTTTTTGACAAATGGTTATGGAGAACAAAAAATTTCAAAGATTATTTCATAAGGTATAAAAATGTTATATTCATACATGAATTTTACTAATCTTTGGGCTCATGGTTTGTGGGAATTAATTTTTTTTCTTATATTATTCTTGTTTTTCTAAGTTGAAGGCAATGATCTGACAATTTCAACATGTTTGTGATAGGGAGGTTGGAAGAAAGCCAAGGAGAGAATGGCTTCGAAGGCAAAGGGGCCATGAAGTAAAAGTAGACCTTAATTGGTGTTGTATTTGTCATCAGTCTTGTTGCACTTTAGAATAGGTTACGTTGCATTTACCATTTAAGGGATTTTAAAAATTGTTGGCTTTTGGAAACTAGATTTTATCTACTCAAAATCAAAATATTTTTGAATTGATTTTTTTTTCTTTTAAAGATATCGACCACAGATTATTTGAAATGGTAAATAAGTTTATCTATTCAATAATTATTGTCCATATGTTGCAATGTCATGTATTTTTTCAAATGTCTACACCAAACATAACCTTCTTACTCTTGAAATGTTGATATATGTCATTCCATTCAACTTAATCACTTTATCACTTTTAAATTGTCATAGTGTTTTTGAAATGAAATTCATTTTTCTTTTATACATGTCAACTATAGATTATTTCTCCATCCTACTATGTTTGTGTTGTCCATATGTTGCAATGTCTCGTGTTATTCATATGTCTACATCAAAAATAACCTTTATTTATTTTCAAATGTTGATATGGGTCCTTCCATTCAGATTATTCATATTTTTACATTTAAAATTGGCGTTGTCTAACTATTCTACGAAATGATTTTTTTCGTCTACCATACTTCAATGCCCCAAAAATAATGCAAATCAACCAGATTTTTCATCTCAAATTCAACAATCATATATGACTTAAACTTATAAAACAATTCAAAAAAAAATCGTACGTATATCAAATCATCAACATATAATACAACAATTAGAATATCTTATCGAATGATGAGTGACGACATTACAATACAATAATTTTATTAGTTTGATGACAAAATGGATTGAATTCTTTGTAAAAAGTAAAATGTTTCAATTACGTGTGCCATGATATTGGAGCACTCATTGAAATGATATTATATGTTGAGCACTCTATCCATGGAGCTACAACTTCAAGTATTTACGGGGGAGGTTAAGGGAGAATGTTCTTGGTGTAATAGGAATGCTAGGGAAATCCACATGGTAAGAGATATGATAACGAGGTACGTTTTAAATATATTTTTAGAAATATATTGATATACATATAAAAATCATTTTCTCTGTGTTCACATACATTTGTCCCACTAAACAATAAATTCCCCTCATATACATGGATACATGCAAAAGGACGCGTGGTGTGAGCTAGCTTCCAAATGGTATTACAACCTTAATCTTCTTACACAAGCGATGAGGTCCCTAAGACCCTCGCTCTTGCAGTATAGTGGGAAATTTCCCTCATAACATTAAAATTTCCCTCATTATAGTGGTCCAACTTAAAGAAACTTGCAGGAGGAGAAAACAAAGAGAGGCCAAACATCCATGACGCCATGTATACTCTATCATAAATAAATACCAAAGAAAAATGAAACATGATCAGTGAAGATATATCATAAAGAACAAAGATACATCACAGAGAACAAAATAAACTTTAATATCATGTAATGGAAACTGGATAAATGGATGTACAAGAACGATAATGAAAACCAAAATGGATTTTAATGTTATGTTTTTTATATTTTCATTTTAAATAAATATTACACTGTTTGGGATGATATATATGGATTTCCTTAAGCAATTAGTTTGAATGAGATTGATATAATTTGAATGAGAGGATATATATGGATTTTTTTTAGCAAATAGTTTGATATAATGTGAGAAATTTTATATTGAAATGTAATCTTCAAAATGGATTTTAATGTTTTGTATTTATATCTTCATTTTAAATTAATTTTAGACAAATTTTATGTACTTGTGGGTGGGGAGACATATAGTGATTGCCTTTGAGTAGTTGTTGACTTACAGTGCTTTGTTCAATGCAGTGGGCATTAAAGTGATACAATTTGTGAAATTCAGTATTAAAATGTAATTTTTAAAATAATTTTTATCTTTCTTGTTATTGATTGATGTTAGGGTGATGTTCTCCTCCTGGAATGTCTGGGAGGAAGTGGTTGTTGGCTGAGGTTACACTGCATTTAATGTGTTGTTATGTATTCCTTGCTTTGTATTCATTTCTCTATAGTGTGATAAATACATTACATACATTTCTTTAATGTTTGGTAGTGGTGGTTGTTATTGAACTTTTTCATTATTTGTGTTGTTGATTATAGTGAATATTGGTGTGACGTGAAAGACATTTGGGTTAGGATGTGGCTTGTTATGGGGTTGGCATCTTTTGACATTTGGCGGTGATGATTGTTATTCGAAATTTTTGTTTGTAGTGCAATGGTTGGAATTAATGTTTGCAAGGTAATGGATATTGAGTTTGACTCTTTGGTATTGTGGCGGTTGTTATTCATTCCTTTGTTTGGCATTTGAGTTTGTAGAGCAATTAATAGTGGTGTGCCCCATAGGAGATTTCAGTTTGGCTCAGTTGTGGGTCACTTTGTTGTTGGCATTTGAGTTTGGGGTGCAATGAACATTGATGTGCCATACAACATTTGAGTTAGGTTCTCTAATTTTTTTTGTGGTTGTTTGTTGGTCATTCTTGTGGCTCTTGACAGTTCTATACGTGCATATACAGAAGTGTGCATATATGCACATATACGAAAGTCGCTTCCACATATGTGCATATACAAAAACGTGCATATACGGAAGCCATCTTCCATATATACGCATATATGGAAGCACTTCCATATATGCACATTTACAAAAGGCAACCACTTCTATATATGCCCATTTACTGAAGGTGGCATCCATAAATGTGCATGTATGGAAGGCGATCGCTTCCATATATGCGCATTTATGGAAGTCGACGCATATACGAAAGCTAACTTATGCACGTGTCAGCTTTTGTATATGCGCATTTATGAAAGTTGACTTCCATATATGCGCGCTTATGTATATGCACATTTACAAAAGGAGACTTCTTTAAATGTGCATATAAGGAAGTTGCCTTCCATAAATGTGCATATACAGAAGCTAGCTTTCGTATATGCGCATATATGGAAGTAGACTTCTGTATATGTGCATATATGGAAGCCGACTTGTGTATATGCACGCTTCCGTAAATGGACATATACAGAAGCCACCTTCTCTATATGCGCATATACAGAAACCAACTTATGTATATGCACATTTACGAAAGTTGGCTTCCATATATGTATGCTTTTGTATATGTGCATTTATGAAAGTGCTTCCATATATGTGTATTTATGGAAGCCAACCACTTCTATATATATGCATTTATGGATGGTGGCTTCCATAAATGTGTGTGCTTCTGTATATGCACATATACAGAAGCTAGCTTTCATATATGCATGCTTTCATATACATGCATTTACGAAAGGTGGTCACTTCTGTAAATGCACATATACATAAGTGGTCGCCTTTATGGAAGTCGACTTCCATATATGCGTGCTTCCATAAATGCGCATATACAAAAGTCGCCTTCCATATATGCGCGCTTCTGTATATGGACATATACGAAAAATGCCTTTCGTATATGTGCATTTACGAAAGTTGTCTTTCATATATGTTCATTTACGAAAGTGCTTCCATATATGAGCATTTACAAAAGGCGACCACTTCCATATATGCACATTTACGAAAGTCGGCTTCCATATATGCACATATACAAAAGTTGGCTTCCATATATGTGCATTTACAAAAGGCGACCACTTCCATATATGGACATATACAAAAGTTGGCTTCCGTATATGCACATTTAAGGAAGGCGACCACTTCCATATATGCACATTTACAGAAGTTGACTTTCGTATATACACATATATGAAAGCGTGCATATACAGTAGTCAACTTCCATATATGCACGCTTCTGTATATTCACATTTACGAAAGTTTGCTTCCGTATATGCACGCTTCTATATATGCACATTTACGAAAGTTTGCTTCCGTATATGCACGCTTCTATATATGCACATTTACGAAAGGTAGCTTCAATAAATGCACATATAGGGAAATTACCTTTCGTATATGCATGCTTCTGTAAATGTGCATGTTGGAAGGTAGTTTTCATAAATGTGCACTTCCGTATATGCGCATATATAGAAGCCAACTTCCAGATATGGAAGCTTCTGTATACGCACATTTACGGAAGACGGTTTTCATATATGCGCGCTTCTATAAATGTGCATGTTGGAAGGTAGTTTTCATAAATGTGCACTTTCGTATATGCACATATACAGAAGCCAACTTCCAGATATGCAGGCTTCTGTATACGCACATTTACGGAAGACGGTTTTTGTATATGCACATTACGGAAGGCGACCACTTTTGTAAGTGCACATATACGAAAGACAGCTTATGTATATATGTGTTTCCATATTTGCATGCTTTTGTAAATGTAGATATAGGGAAGTTGCCTTTTATATATGCGTGCTTCCGTAAATTCGCATGTATGGAAGGCAACTTCTGTAAATGCACATATACAGAAGCTGACTTCCGTATATGCATGCTTTTGTATACACGCATTTATGGAAGGTGGCTTCCGTATATGCACATATATGTAAGCGTGCTTCCATAAATGTGCATTTACGGAAGGGCACATATATGAAATCCACCTTTCATAAATGCACATATACGGAAGTGGCCGCCTTCTGTAAATGTATATATACGGAAGTGGCCTCCTTCTGTAAATGTGCATATACAGAAGCTGGATTTTGTAAATGTGCATTTATGGAAGCACTTCTGTAAATGTGCATATATGGAAGACAACTTTTGTAAATGTGCATATATGGAAGCCAACGTCCGTTTATGCACACTTATGGAAGGCGGCCACTTTTTGTATGCACATTTATGGAAGGCGGCTTTTGTATATGCACATTTATGGAAGTGGTCACCTTAAGTAAATGTGCATATATGAAAGCACACATATAAGGAAGCTAGCTTCCATATATAAGGGAGTACATGTTACGAAAGCCAACTTATTGGAAGGTGACCATTTCTAGTAAATGTGCATATACAGAAGTTGGCTTCCATTTATGCACACTTACGGAAGGTGGCCACTTCTGTATATGGGCATTTATGGAAGGTGGCTTCTGTATATGTGCATTTATGAAAGTGGTCACCTTCAGTAAATGCTAGTATATGGAAGCACACGTATACAGAAGCCAACTTCCATATATGCACATATATGGAAGCACACATTTACAAAAGTTGTCTTTCATAAATGTGCAGATACAAACGTGGTTAGCTTTCATAAATGCACATATATGGAAGCGCACATATAAGAAAGTCAACTTTCGTAAATGCGCATATATGGAAGTCGGTTTTCTTATATGTGTATATACAGAAGCGTGTTTCTTTATATGTGCATTTACGGAAGGTGGCTTCCATATATGCACATTTATGGAAGTGTGCATATACGGAAGTCAGCTTCCATATATGTGTATTTATGGAAGCGCGCGTATACAAAAGACAACTTCCATATATGCACATTTACATAAGCATGCATATATGGAAGCCAACTTCTGTAAATATGCATATAAGAAAGCACGCATATAAGGAAGCCAAATTTCATAGATGCGCATATACGAAAGCTGGCATATACAAAATATATGCGTATATACGAAAGTTGACTTTCATGTATGTGCATTTCTATATATGTGCATATATGGAAGCGACCTCCATATATGCGCATTTACAGAAGTCATTTACTTATGTATATGTGCATTCACCTAAGGAAACTTTTGTAAATGCACACTTTCGTATATGCGCATATACAGAAGTTGGCTTCCATATACGTGTGCTTCTGTATACACACATTTATGGAAGGTGGCCACTTTCGTAAATGCACATATATGGAAGTCGCCTTCTGTAAATGCGCGTATACAAAAGTGGTCAACTTCCATAAGCACACATATACTAAAGTTGGCTTTCGTATATGTGTGCTTCCGTATATTTGCATTTGTGGAAGTTGGCTTCCATATATGCGCATTTACAAAAGTGATTTTTTATATGCACATTTACAGAAGGCGACCACTTTCGTATATGCGCATAGAGATGATGTAGGATCAGGTTGTGTAATGAACCACTTAGATAAATATGAGGTTGGTAGGTGTACTCGTATACTAGCTCGATGTTTGAATCGAAGAAGTTAAATATTCAATTAAGGGGGAATGTGTGAAATAATCTCAGAATATGAGATGGTTGGGACCAAGTTATGATTAAGGGGGGTAGGACTTGGATAATTACCCCAAGTTAAGTTGAAAAGGGGATTGTTTGGTTAAAATTGACTCGGTAGAAGGGTCAATCAGCTAAATCCATTTTAGGTAAACAATGGTGGTTTCGAATCCATGGTATTGTGCTCATGGATTACATGTAATGAATCCTTTAAAAGGCTTAGGATACTCCATTGTAATGTGTTTGGAGGTGAGTGGTGAAGACTCACTTGGCCAGATTTGGTTAAGGGAAGAAATATATCTTTGGTTGTTTTTTCCCGTAAGGGTTTTTAAAGATAAATCATGGTGTAATGTGCTTGATATTTTTCTTGTGCCATACCAACCATGAGCCAAGAAACCACCATAGGCCAATTACAAGTAGAACAAAAATCCACA
>ML857970.1:0-14143 GCA_009831015.1 Picea engelmannii
TATATATAGAGAGAGAGAGAGAGAGAGAGAGAGAGAGAGAGAACAAAACACCATAATAATTCGCAAAATCCAATTGAATTGAATTATTATTATTATTTTTTATATTTAAAGAAAATTTAAATAAAAATTTAATTAATTTTTTTTTTCAATTTGAGCTTTCCTATTCAACTCCTAGGCAACGTCGACATTGCATGGAATCCACGTGTTTCTCCCTCCCAATTTTCACAATAAAAAAATATGATGGTTTTAAACCATAATCGCTACGGTCCCTTCACCATTTGCTTGGTCGCCTGGTTAGATTATGTGCGTTTAGGCCTGGCCCTAGCTCCATGGATGGCTACCTGAAGGGCACAACCATGGTTGTCTGGTCAACCTCCTCCTAAATCCTCCGAGTTTTGACCATGTATTTGCACCATAACCTGTGAAGTTTGACTGGGGCATTTCTCTTCCACAACCGCCTTTGGTGGTGAGAGGAGGGAAGGATCAACCTCATGGTCGCGCCCTTCCTCCTCACTGGTCTCGAGCCCAATTGTACCACAATACATTGATATTAATTCCAAGGGGAGCGCGCGGCTCTTATGGGTGATGTTTGGTGTGATATTAATTCTCGGGGCTCCTTCCTTGTGACCTGCGCTTGGTCTCAGGCTCTAACTTGATGCATACTACACAGTACACAACTTTTGTGGGCTTCGTCCTCATGGTTTGGCACTATTGGTGGTGTGGATAGTGCACTACCCCTTCGTGGTTTCTCTTCCTCGTGACTTGGGTGCTGGTGGCAGTGCGGGTAGTGCACTGCCCCTTCGTGGTCTCTCTTCCTCATGGCTTGGGTGCTTGGTCTTGGTTGCGACTTGTGCTAGTGAACGTGTAATGCACTACATCACCCATCAAGGCTCCATTGGTTTTGTGGCACTTGGTTTCTGGGTTGGCGGAGGTGCTACACTCATGCAAAAAGAAACGCCCCTCGTGGGATCTGTCTTGTGATTTAACACTTGGTTTCTAGGTTGGCAGAGTTGATGGTGCATGCAAGTTGATGAAATCATTGGCTCTCTCCTTGCTGGGTGTATGCTCGGCTCTTGGTTGTAGGCTTGGAAATTGGGGCTCGATGCTGTATTCTCATCTCTTCGTTTCAATCAGCCTGTGGACTCCTCCTTGGCATTTAGATGATGACATATTGTTGGGTTGTTCTTGCGACTTGGAATTGGTATGTCTCGACTCTCGGTTATATGCTAAGAGATATGGGATTGATGGCATTTGAATAAATCCCAATATCTATTTGATGAAAACAATAACACTTGAGTAATGTTTGGGTTAACATAACACTTGAGTAATGTTTGGGTTAACATATGACTTGGGTTGGGATAATAAAGCCCACCATTTTTGTTTTATTTTTTATATTTATATATACATATATTTTCTATTTTTTTATTTTTATTTTTGCATCTAACCCTTATAAATTTTTCCTCTTGTTCTTTTGCAGGTGAGGATGCTTATAGGTACATGGGTTGGATGAGTGGATCAAGGAACATGTGTACATGGGACTGGAAGAGGTGTGGCAGGGTCTTCTCCCTGCTGCACTCACCCTCTTCTCCAATAATTTTCTGAGTAATTTCCTTAGGGTTCCATGGTCATTTTTGGGTTATTTCTGGTTTATTTAAGGGTTGTAAAAAAAGGGTAGTTGCATGTCTAAGGTTTCAGGGTTGTGTTTTCCAGGGTTGTAGGTGGGTAATCCCTAGGTTTCAGTTTTGAAACTGGGGTCTGATACCATTTGTAAGGCCTTCTATTTCAGGGCCTCAAAAAAATAAATATCTCCTACTGTAATGACTACAATTTAATTCATGATTTTCTTTCTACAAGGAATAAACTGGTAAATAGACATCATAATAACATCATCATAGTAATATTATAATAACAACATCATAGTAACAGTATAATAACAACAGATCAACTAGTAAAATACATAAAATACATACCTTGACCTGCAGGTAGGTTTATTTGGCCCCTTGCTCGTTTGTTCTTGTTCTTGCCCAAACTAAATATTTACCTCCCAGCCAACTAGTAAAAACTTGTCTAGCTCCCTAGATCTAGGAATCCTTGCAGTTTCCTAGCCCTCGAGCCCAAAGTTCCCAACAACAACAGTGCCCCTATAAGAGTTCCCCAAAACAATCTATGTTCTCCAATCTCCTCCTTTTTCCTCCCTCCCAAAATTTCCTCCTTGCCCTCTTCTTATTCAATTTCTCCCCCAAAATAAATATCCCCTTCCAAGTCATCTCCCCTCTTCCTTATCCTCCTCTTTCAAATCCCTCTTGTTCATTCAATTCCCCAACTTCCCTATCCACTCATTAATTCCCTCATTTATCATAAAATAATAAAATAGTAAAAAGATTCATTGTATTTATTTTAATAATTCATTAAATTTAAATTAACAATATGGTCAATAAGAATCAATTTAGTTGTTACAATTTTCTACTAGACTCACTTAACTAAACAACGAGCATTTTCAAACTAGACTGGGACTCAAAGACCAAATTACTAAACAAAAAAGTTGAAAGGATTGCCTAACCATTTTATAACATGCAACCAAAGCATGATTGGCATCTTCTAGGTTGTCCCTTGAACACTCTATGATACATTCCAACAACTAAGGCATCACTTATTTAGACAACTTTAACATATAGAACTAACAAAATGAAAATTGATACAAGATCTAGGCTTCTCTAAAACCATTTAAAGTATCAGAATCTGTCTATGCTTCTGCAAGCATTAAGCATTAAGATTATGAGACTTTTTTACAACATTTAAGAGGACTCAAACTTATACAACATCTCAACATAATTCCCAACAAAAATTCATTGTATCAAATACCCAATAAATATTTTTCAAAGATAATACTATTATTGAACATCTATAAAATTTACAAATCCAAACAATACACTAGAGTAGCATGGTTCAAAAGTAAGGTTAAGGTAGCTTTCTTTTGTAGCTCAACATTGGAATGCCAATCAACCATGTCTTCCAAGTCGTGAAACCATTATGTCACCATTACAAAGATAGGCTAATTCACATGGTGGATGTGCATATGTCTCCAAATAGTTGATTATGATGCAAATAAACTTATTATCCCATCAATCAAAACTCGAACTTACCACAATTTGTTTTTCATCATGCCAAGACTTGGGCAGTATTTAAATGTTATATATTAACTTGCAAAAAACATTACAAGGCAATCCAACTTTTTGAATTCATACTAGGGTATATAACTTTCCTTCTTTCACAAGCACAAGTGCATTTCAAACAACATCATTCCACTGTGGAGGAAATCTAATGCATGCTAGTTTTCCTGCTTACACAAGCACACACACATCTCAAACAACATCATTCCACTATGTAGGAAGGCTAGTACATGGTAGTTTTCCTTCTTTCACAAGCACATGGGAATTTCAAATAACATCATTCCATTGTGGAGGAAAGATAGTGCATGCTAGCTTTCCTTTTTACACAAGCACAAGCGCATTTTGAACATTATTCCATTGTGAAGGAAAGCTAGCATGTAGTAATTTCCTTCTTGCACAAGCATAATCAAATTTCAAATAACATCATTCCATTGTGGGGGAAAGATAGCACATGCTATTTTTCCTTCTTACACAAGAAAAAGTGCATTTCAAACAACATCATTCCACTATAGGGGAAACCTAGCATGTACTAGTTTTCCTTCTTGCACAAGCATAAGCACAATTCAAACAACATCATTTTATTGTGGGGAAAATATAGCACATGCTAGATTTCCTTCTTGCACAAGCACAAGCGCATTTTGAACACCACCATTCTACTGTGGGGAAAAGATAGAATGTGCTAGCTTTCCTGCTTGCACAAGCACAAACACATTTCGAACAACATCATTCCACTATGGTGGAAATCTAACGCGTGTTAGTTTTCCTTCTTCCACAAGCACAATGCATTTTGAATAACATCATTCCACTATGGGGGAAAGCTAGTGCATGCTATATTTCCTTCTTTCACGAGCACAAGTGCATTTAGACCAACAAAATTCCATTGTGGGGGAAAGCTAGCGCATGCTAGATTTCTTTCTTGCACAAATATAAGCACATTTCGAACAACATGTCACTGTGGAGGAAAGCTAACGGGTGTTATCTTTTCTTCTTGCACAAGTACAAGCACATTTCAAACAACAACATTCTATTGTGGAGGAAAGCTATCACGTGCTATATTCCTTCGTGCACAAGCACGGGCGCATTTCGAATAACATAATTCTGATGTGCAGGAAATCTAGCACGTGCTAGATTTCCATATTGCACAAGCACAAGTGCATTTCGAACAACATCACTCCACTGTGGAGGTAATCTAGCTCATTCTAGCTTTCCATATTTCACAAGCACATGTGCATTTCGAACATCATTCCACTATGTATGAAATCTTGTGTGTGCTATCTTTTCATCTTGCACAACCACAATCTCATTTTGAACAACATATTTCCACTATAGAGGAAAGATAGCGTGTGCTAGCTTTCCTTCTTTCATTAGCACAAGAGCACTTCGAACAACATCATTCCACTTTGGAGGAAAGTTAATGCATGCTAGATTTCAACATCATTCTACTATAGAAGAAAGCTAGTGCAATCTAACTTTCCTTCTTGCACAAGCACAAACACATTTCAAACAACATCATTCCACTATGGAGTAAAGCTAGGGTGTAATAGTTTTCCTTCTTGCACAAACACAAGTGCATTTAGAACAACATCATTCCATTGTGAAGGAAATATAGCATGTGCTAGCTTTCCTTCTTGCACATGCACACACATATTTCAAAAAACAACATTCCATTGTGGAAGAAAGCTAATGCATGCTAGTTCTCCTTCTTACACAATCATAAGCGCATTTCGAACAATAACATTCCATTGTGGAAGAAAGCTAGAGTATGCTAGTTTTCCTTCTTGCACAAACACAAGCACATCTTGAACAACATTCCATTGTGGAGGAAAGCTAATGTCTGTTAGGATTCCTTCTTGCAAAAGAAAAAACACATTTCAAGCAACAACATTCCACTGTGGAGGAAAGCTAGTGGGTGTTAGGTTTCTTTCTTGCACAAGAACAAGCACATTTCAAACAACAACATTCCACTATGGAGGAAATCTAGTGTGTGCTATATTTCCTTCTTACACAAACACAAGTGCATTTAGAACAAAATCCTTCCACTATGGAGCAAAGCTAGTGCATGTTATCTTTCTTTCTTGCACAAGCACAAACACATTTCGAACAACATCATTCCATTGTGGATGAAAGCTAGTGTGTGTTAGTTTTCCTTCTCGCACAAGAAAAAGCACATTTTTACCATCATTCCACTGCGAAGGAATGTTGGCACATCCTATCTTTCCTTCTTGCACAAGAAGAAGCTCATTTTGATCAACATCATTCCACTATGGAGGAATGTTAGCACATGCTAGCTTTCCTTCTTGCACAAGAAAAAATTCATTTCAGACAACATCATTCCATTGTGAAGGAAAGCTAGTGTGTGATAGCTTTCCTTCTTGCACAAGAAAAAGCGCATTTTGGATAAAATCATCCCACTATGGAGGAAATCTAGCGCATGTTAGCATTTCCTCCTACACAAGCACAAGCTCATCTCGAACAACATCATTTCACCGTGGAGGAAAACTAGTGCATGTTAGCTTTCCCTCTTGCACAAGCATAAGTGCATCTCAAACAACAACATTCCACCATGGAGGAAAGCTAGTTCATGATAGCTTTACCTCTTTCACAAGCACATCTTGAACAACATCATTCCATCATGGGGGAAATCTTGAACAACATCTTGAACAACATCATTCCACCATAGGGAAAGGCTAGAGCATGCTAGCTTTCCCTCTTGCACAAGCACAAGAGAATCTCGAACAACATCATTACATTGTGGGGGAATGTCGACACTTGTTAGGTTTCCCTATTGCACAAGCAAAAACACATATTAAACAACATCATTCTACCGTGAGAGAAATCTTTCACATGCTAGCTTTCCCTCTTGCACAAGCACAAGCACATATCGAACAACATCATTTCACAGTGGGGGAAAGCTAGTGTGTGCTAAATTTCCCTCTTGCACAAGCATGTCTAGAAAAACATCATTCCACTGTGGGAAAAGCTAACGCATGCTAGCTTTCCTTCTTGTGTAAACACAAGCACAAGTGCATCCTGAACAACATCATTCCACTATGAGGGAAATCTAGCGCGTGTTAGATTTCCCTCTTTCATATACACAAGTGCATCTCAATCATCATCCCACAAGCATGTGTTATCTTTCCCTCTTTCAAAAGCATATACAAATCTCAAACAACATCATTCCACTATGGGGGAAAGCTAGCATGTGCTATATTTCTCTCTTACACAAGCACAAGAACATCTCAAACAACATTCCTCCATATGGTAAAAGTAGTGCAATCTAGTTTTATGTCTTGTAGAAGTGCAAGGGCATCTTGAAAAACATCATTCCATTATAGGGGAAATCTAGAGTGCGCTATATTTTCCTCTTTCACAAACACAAGCACAACTCAAACAATATCATTCTATCATGGAGGAAACCATGAACATGTTAGCCTTCCCTCTTACACAAGCACATGCACATCTCGAACAACATATTTCCACTGTCAAGGAAAGATAGCACATGTTATCTTTTCCTCTTGCACAAGCATAAGTGCATCTTGAAGAACATCATTCCACTATGGGGGAAAGCTATCACTTGTTAACTTTGCCTCTTGCACAAGCACAAGAACATGCTAGCTTTCCCTCTTGCACAAACACAGGTGCATCTTGAACATCATTCCACCATGGGGGAAAGCTAGTGTGTGCTAGATTTTCCTCTTGCACAAGCACATGATCATCTCAAAAAAAATCATTCAACATGTGGGAAAGCTAGCGTGTGCTATCTTTCCCTCTTACACAAGCACATCTCGAACAAGATCCTTCCACCATGGTGGGAAGCTAGTGTGTGCGAGCTTTCCCTATTGCACAAGAACAAACACATCTCGAACAACATCCTTCCACCATGGGGGGAAGCTAGCATGTGCAATCTTTCCTTCTTGCACAAGCACAAGCACAAGCGCATCTCGAACAAAATCACTCCATCTTGGGGGAAATCTAACACATGTTAGATTTCCATCTTACACAAGCACATCTCGAACAACATCATGCCACCATGGGGGAAAGTTATCATGTGTTAGATTTCCCTCTTGCACAAGAACAAATGAATCTCAAACATCATTCCACCATGGGGGAAATCTAGGGCATTTTGTCTTTCCCTCTTGCACTAGTAGAAGTGCATCTCGAACAACATCATTCCACTGTGTGGGAAAGCTATCTTTCCCTCTTGCACAAGAACAAGCGCATATATAACAACATCACCCCACCCTGAGGGAAAGGAAACACATGTTAGATTTCCCTCTTGCACAAGCAGGCGCACATCTCGAACAACATCATCCCACCATGGGGGAAATATAGTGCATGTTATCTTTCCCTCTTGCACAAGTAGGAGTGCATCTTGAACAACATCATCCCTCCGTGGGGGAAATCTAGCATGTTCTAGATTTCCCTCTTGCACAAGAAAGAGAGCAATGCAAACAACATCATCCCACTGTGGGGGAAATCCAACACATTCTAGCCTTCTCTCTTGCACAAGTAGGAGCACTTATCGAACAAAATCATCCCACCATGGGGGGAAGATAGAGCATTCTAGTTTTCCCTCTTGCACAAGTAGGAGAGCATCTCGAACAACATCATCTCACTGGTGGGGAAAGCTAGTGTGTGCTATATTTCCCTCTTTCACAAGTAGGAGTATATATTGAATAACATCATCCCACTGTGGGGGAAAGCTAGCATGTGCAAGATTTCCCTCTTGCACAAGCACGAGCTCATCTAGGAAAAAATCATCCCACCGTGGGGGAAAGCTAGTGTGTGCTAAATTTCCCTCTTGCACAAGCATGAGCTCATCTCGGACAACATCATCCCACCGTGGGGGAAAGATAGCAGTGCATGCTAGATTTCCTTCTTGCACAAGCACAAGCGTAAGCGCTTCTCAAACAACATCATTCCATAGTGGGAAAAATCTAGTGCCTCCTAGCTTTCTCTCTTGCATAAGCACAAGCGCAAGCGCATCTCAAACAAAATCATTCCACCATGGGGGAAAGATAGCGTGTGCTAGCTTTCCCTTTTGCACAAGCACAAGAACATATTGAATATCATCCAACCATGGTGAAAATATAGCATGTGAAAACTTTCCTTCTTGCACAAGCATATACACATCTAGAACAACATCATTCTACTATGGGGGAAATCTAGCGTGTGCTATCTTTCTCTCTTGCACAAGCACACGCACATTTAGAACAACATCATTCCTCTATGGGTTAAAAATAACACATGCTAGCTTTCTGTCTTGTAGAAGCATAAGCACATCTTGAATAACATCATTCCACTGTGGGGGAAAGCTAGCCCGTGATAGCATTCCCTCTCTAAAAAACACAAGAACATATCGAACAACATCATTCTAGAATGAAGGAAATATTTCACATGCTAGTCTTCCCTCTTGCACAAGCACAAGTGCATCTCAAACAACATCATTCCATTGTCAAGGAAAGCTAGTGTGTACTAGATTTTCCTCTTGCACAAGCACAAGTGCATCTTGAACAACATCATTCCACAATGGAAGAAATATAGCATCTGCTATCTTTCCCTCTTTCATAAGCACAAGCACATCGCGAACACCATTCCACCGTGGGGGAAAGATAGTGCGTTAATGTAATGTACCCGACACCAATGCTAAGTCCCATCGCTGCGGAATACGACCTTTCCTGCTGAAAACAAATCAAAAAATGCCCCATACATATAACAAAAAAACCAAGGGGCAAGAGGCCCATAAAAATTCACAGCAAACAACATGTTGATTTAACCATGCATATACAACGTTTATAAATCATGAATGAATATAGTAAACACCCGATAATTACAGAGCATTCAAATAAAACATTTACACAATGGAATAGTTATAATAAACACAATCAAAACTTATCTGTTTATAAATATAATCCAACTTGTTGTATATAAAGGATGAACCTCCTAGGCATAGGCATTGTTGTTCATTTTCTCTCAGCAACAAACCACCCATAGCTAGGGCTATGAGTCCACAATGAGATCCGGTCCACTGACTTTCTATTTGCCACACACACAACAACCCCCAACCCATTTCTACTCCTATAACAATTCCAATCCTCCAGCTCTCTCTTTTCCCACAACCTACACTACCCAAGGAATGTACCCCCTTCACTACTCATAGTCCCTCGGGATATACCATTCATTTATTAGGGCTTCTAGTGCACTCGGTTGGACAAGAAATCTCTGTTGGGGACCCCCAGGAGATCTCAACTACCCAAGGAGTTTTTACGGCATCCCTCACAAGGCTGAGTCATTTCCTCAATAGGAAAACACACTATAAGATTACAGCCCACTGCTACAAGCATACGGGCCTATTTTTCAACATAAATTACACCCAAACAATGGATATCTTCAAGTATACCAGGGTTGGTCCTCTTCCCAGCCTTTCACTCTTCCTTTGCTACCCAAAAACTTCATGTAAAAAATTGTTCTCCATCGAAAAACATGATTGTCCAAAAATTGCCCCCTTGGCCATACAAATTTCCTCTCTTTGTTTGCTTGCTTGATTTGACTTACACTCTTCCCCAAGTTTATTGTACTCATACTCATTCTCTCCAATAACTATGGGATGTGACTCATCACACCCACCCTCTTACAAGAGTTAAATGATTGGCTTTCATCACACTCCACATCAAATTATAAGGTTATATACAATGATAATAATTCAAGAATGTGGGTTTGATTAATACACATGAATAATTCCCCCTTGGACCCCTCTCTCTTGTGAAATCATATCCCCCCATCGTTCTTCATCCCTTTCGTATTGCAGATAAATCAATGCACATAATATACAATTCGACTCCCAGCCACATTAAATCAATATGGTCTCTTCACCCCAACACCTCGGCTCCCCAACCTAATTCACATGTATACAATTCCATTATAATTCACGTAGATTAGAACCAGGGATGTTACATTCCCCTCCCCCTTATTTTTGTTTGCATTGTCCTCTGTACACAACACCACCAAGTGTACATTCATTTTACAATTTTGGATCCCTAGACATTAATAAAAATATAGGCTCTTTGGTCTAATATCACACATGCATTCCAACCTAAATACAAATACATAGGCACTCCGGCCCAAAAACATTAATACATAACCCACTAGCATTATCCTACAACTATCTTGATTTCCACGAGCTATCTTTCACCAACCTTCCCAATCCAAGGAATGTACCCCCTTCACTACTTTCAGTCCATCGGGATATACCACTCTTTATCAAGGTTGACCCAAGGAATGTGCCTTGTTCATTGTCCTCAATCCATTAGGCTACACCATTCATTTATCAAGGTCTTTCGGGGACATGTTGTTGATGATTACAACTGCGTGACACATCCTCCAGGACACAGACTGATTGAGTCAACCTGACAGAGATCCCCTAAGATGGGTGTGTGGTTCCTATCTGAGACAGAACTGGAATGTAGTGACGGCCTCCTCCTTACATAGAGTTGAGAAGAACTCCAGATGATTCTCCTATGTAACAAAGTGAGAAAGGAGATCTGTTGAGTTGGATGTGCCTATGGATGAGCACAAGGTGAACGTGTGAATTCCCATGAGCTGGGTGCATCGTTATGAGACAAATATGAAGAAGATGTATTAGTCTCCTCTAAGTAGAGAGTTGAGATGATGAAATCCAGATGACTCTTATGTGTAATGTAGTGGGAAAGAAGATCTGTTGAGTTGGGCGTGCCTCTGGATGAGCACCGGTGAACATGATCCCAGTGGTTGAGCACTAGTGAGTGTGGTTCTCCTCTAAGACGCAGTGAGATAGAAATATGTACATCCCTATGGATGTGCCCCTAGTGGCTGAGCACTAATGGGTGTATGATATCCCTTGCTATATTGTTCAAGAGTCAAACTTACATGTAACCCTAATTGTAATGTAAAGGGTGCAGGTCAGCCCCACCTTAATGTAAAAGATAATTAGTGTAAAAGATAATTAATCTGGTAATTATTAATTATATTGTGAATTAGTGAGGTCGGACTTGTTTTTCCAATAGACACTTCTATTGACAGGTTTCGTCTAATATAAGTAAAGGTAAATTCCCCATTGAGGAATCATATCAAAAGTGTGAGTTTGGAAATTTCAGCAAGTACATCTTCTTGGGAAAAGTGCTCACCTCTCTTGGGCGCTAGTCTTCTAGGGTTTGTAAGCACCCTTTTGTGTGCTAGGTTTTCTTGGTGGTGGAGGTATTTCTCTTGAAGAATATAGCAAAGGATTGGTTGGGTTTTCTTCCCTTGTTGAGAAGGGTTTCCCATGATACTTCTTGTGTACTTGTGCATGGTGTTTCTTCTTGTGATCTTGGTTGCTGCAACACAATTGTTTATGGTTTAAATAAAATGCTAAAATGGAATGAACTTCATGATTAAACCTTTCCTATTGAAAAATTAACATGGTATCATAGCATAGGTCTTGAAGAACCCATTGCACAAGCATCTACCAATCTCCTCTCATTTCTGCAGAACCGTACAACTCTCCTAGGGTTTCCAAAAAATATGTATGGCCCTCCTTTCTGAGGTGTTCTAGCCCTTAATACTTGGACGTTGGGGCTGAAATTTGGACAGAGGTTACGACCTCCTTCAATGCACCTCCGGAAGCTCTTAAAGTGAAATTCCAAGAATTTTTTTATTTTTGGCCCTATGGTTTCACAAATTTTTGCAGATTTTTGGTTTTAGGGTTTCTGCAGCTCTTTTGAAGAAGCCTTCAAGATTACCTGTGTTCTTTTGTCTTTCAAGGATTATTGCTTCCATTCATAAGCTAAACAAAACCTAAGGTTGCTAGCCTAGCCTGGCCATTAGGTTTTTTAGCCTAGTTGACAAGGGTTTGTGAAGAATCTAAAACTATGATGGAAGATAAGCTTGATGGATCAAGCAATTTCAAGTTCCTGGAAGACAAGACTTCAGAGGAAGAATTATTGTGAGTGATACAAAAGGGTTTACCAAAGATAGCTATCAATAAATGAAAGGAAGATGATGTCAGGACAAGGAATCCAATCATTTACTCAAGCCCTTACCTTGAAGGGCCATCTTTAAAATAACAAGATGACAAAAGGTGACACTGTGACTATCTTCTTCATAAAAATCTCAGAGGACATAGATCAACCGGGTTCTATTGGAGAAAGCATATCAACATCCTCAAGTATTCACTTGTATATATTATTTGTATCATTGTCATGAGGGAAATTGTTGGAGGAAGGAACCTTTGTTGAAGTCATGGATCCAGAGGGATCTCAGTACATTCAGAGGAACAACACACTGGAAGTGAAGACCCCAGGTTTGATTGTTTTAATTATCATGCCTCTAACCTACATTTCAAAATTTTCTACATTACAAATAAGTGTTGTAGCTATGACAATAATCCTTAAATTGTTTTTATTTTAGAGATGTACTCATTATTCTCCTTTAGGAGACATTCTTGTTTTGTTTCTTTTTGTTTGTTCTCTTGTTTCAGGCAGGTTAACAACAAAGGAAGATGGTTATACTTCAGACTTCAGAGGGAGTCAAAACTATTTGAGAAGGAGGAATAACATAACCATCATTAAAGCAATCAATGAAATAATACATGATCAGAATCCTTCTATGATTCTATGGGCAGAAGCATGCATGACACAGTATATGAGTCCTCACCATATTTTGAAGAAACAGAACTTCTAAAGAAGCCTTCACCGCAATGAAGCCCAATATTGAACACTTCAAGATATTTGGGTGCACAATGTATTTTTCATGTACCCAAAGAGAAAAGGTCCAAGATAGACCTTTCAGGGAGAAAGAATACATTTATGGGATAACAATGAATATTCCAAGACATATCAGATCTACATCCCTGGTCAGAGACAGATTAAGACTAGCAAAGATGTTGTTTTTGAAGAAGAGATAACCCTTCAAATATCCAAAGAATCTTAGATGGACAGTGAGACAATACCTTCTCCCCCTTTAGCAGTTCAAAGGGAGACAAACATTATTCCAACTGATCCAGTTTCTCCAGTTGATATGCCCAGAGATATTGCAGTAAGGAATAAATGGCCTACCTAGGCTCGACAAAATCTGCAGGAGGCAGAGGAACACAAAAGACCCTCAAGGCACATCCCGAGAAAGAAAAGAGAGTTTTGAGCTACTCTTAAGCCATGAGCCACATCATTGATTCCAAGCCTTCTTGACATGAAGAAGCAACATGTGAACAGGTATGGAAAGTTGCCATGACAAGAAAAATACTAGTATACCTTAAAGAATGATGTATGAGATATTGTTTAGAGACCAGAAGGGTGTTGATTAAAGTTGGTTGTCATTGATGTCAACCCTTGAAGAAAGACCCGTAGCACAAAGGTTTGGGTAATGGACCCAATAATTTTTTATGTAAATATGACTCATTATTTTTTTTTCATGGTTGATAAGAAGTAAATATGGATGAACTCCAAAGTTGCCCCCTTATGGTGAAAGCCCTCACGGGAAGATGCTTTGTGCAGTAAGAGAACCCATGCTTAATTGTGGAATAATGAGATGAAGGAAAGTGAATTTGTCAGGGAAAATATCCTAGATGGATAGTTCTTTTCATGTCATTTCCGGTGGTATGTGGAACATCACATAATTCCTCACGGTTAGAGAGTTATGGCCATGAGAAGTTGGAGACCCTAGGTTTAGGTAATGGACCCAAGTTTGTTTGATGGGTAATGGTATGAGTTATGATATATTTTCATATAATAATATTATATATGGATAATGCATGTCATGCCATTTCTGGTGGTATGTAGAACGTCACATAACTCCTCACGGTTTGAGAGTTATGGCCTTCGAAGTTGGAGGACCCTAATATGTCATCTAGAAGCCCCAAAAGGTCAAAGTAATCAAAGTGGTTTAAGAGATTTTAAAAGGTAAATAATAAAGTGAAGTGATGAGTGTATTATAATTCAAAGTGAATACAAAATAAATTATTT